>NMRB01001422.1:90067-100753 GCA_002633025.1 Notospermus geniculatus
TCTCCCATCTTGATCAGCATCCCATATGTAGGCAGTGCGTCTCATAAAATCAAACGCCTCATTACCAACCTGGCAAGCGTGGATGTTGTGTTTTCAAAACAGGACACACTGAAGACAGCTCTCAATGCAAATGGAAGGAAGGTAGCCTCATGTAAAAACAAACATGAGGCCAAAGGTGTTGTGTATAAACTAACGTGTTCTTGTGGTCAATGTTATGTTGGTGAAACAAAACGGCCCCTTGGCACAAGGATTCCAGAGCACAAAAAGGACTCTAAATCTGCTGTGCATGAACACTGTGCAAACCTAGGACATTCAATCATCTGGGAGCAGACAGAGATTCTCAATTCCCGGCTGGACAAAAATTACAACAGGAAACTCGGAGAAGCCATCCAAATCAAACGACACCAACCCAGCCTCAACAGGGATACTGGACTATTCATACCTAATGCCTACAATCACATAATTGCCAAACTGGACAATTAGCTGCTACAGCCTGTGATTCCGCAGTTTTTTCCCTTGGAATTTTATCCATATGTTTGTCTAATGCTTAAAAAAACAGTATGTATTTTGTCTAATGTTTGCCTAATGCTTAAAGAAACAGTGTGGTATTTATGCTTCCTCTCCCCTTGTGCTACTCACTTGTACACAGGACTACGGCCAGGGTACACTGGTTGAAACGTTGTGTTTCTAAAATAAATGTAGATAGAGTAACCAAAGAATTCTCTCATGTTTAGTTTCACCTATCTAAAATGTCACTCAAAGAAATTATTATTATTCTGTTGTTGTTTGTTGGTTGTTGTTGGTTGTTGGTTGTTGTTGGTTGTTGGCTGTTGTTGGTTGTTGTTGGTTGTTGGTTGGTTGTTGTTGGTTGTTGGTTGTTGTTGGTTGTGGTTGTGGTTGTGGTTCTGGTTGTGGTTGTNTGATGATGGTCTTAATCAAATGACATGTAAATACTAAATTAATTGGTGAAATGTTATTATTCTATATGTCCTTTGGAATACAGGAGGGTTCGCCCGATGATGGTCAATGTAATCTGCATGTATTGAAGTGCGTCTGTTATTATTATTATTATTCTGTTGTTGTTGTTATTATTATTATTATTATTATTATTATTATTAATTG
Organism: Notospermus geniculatus; assembly: GCA_002633025.1. NCBI lineage: Eukaryota > Metazoa > Nemertea > Pilidiophora > Heteronemertea > Lineidae > Notospermus > Notospermus geniculatus. The sequence continues at coordinate 91,190 of NMRB01001422.1, forward strand.
TCATTGTATGTTGGTAGGTATGGAGTTGTAATGAAACTGGCTCAAATGAAGTAGGACTGAATTGAATTGGATTTAAATGGTATATTTGGTACGGTAAGTATTTGAAATAAATGACGTATATAAACCTTGGAATACCGGAGGAATACATTTCCGATGATGGTCTTATCAATCACAATCATTGTAAATTAACAGATAAATTGGATTTAATAGGAGGATGTAACTTAAGTTGATGCTGTAAATTCTTGAAACTTTGTCTTATGGGTTGGAACACTGACATGAATTTATTACTCATTTAGATTCTACTCAGTAAGCCAACCCTGCTAATTAATAGTGATATAGATAGAATGTGTACATGTATATATGTAAGTATAGCGCCAGGGACGGCTTATATTTTGGGGGGGGGATAGTGTGGTGACCAGGTGGCTTCAGTGTTGAGCTTAACTGAATCAGGGCTATGTCCCTTCAGCACTGACGTAGCCTGATCCCCCTCGATCCTTCTGGACTGGGATCTCGGTTAAGCCGCCCATACACGGCGCAAAATTATTGCACAATATAAGGCCCAAATGGGTGGTCGTGTGCTTCTAGCATGATAATTAGAAGAAAGATTGACAATAATATTGCCCATTGTGATCCTCATATTGTGCAATAATATTGATCGTGTATGGGCAGCTTTAGGCCAACCCTGTTTAAAATAATTACCTTTCCCTTGTAAATGATAGTCCTCTTGCAGTTTGATTGAGAATGACGTCCGTGGCAAATTGAAACTGTTATTTATTTCCTGCTTCGACTAATGACCATGTATTCTTCATCGTCTGTTTTTATTTCCGAAGCAAAAGCCCCTGAATCCGCGTGCTTCATAGTACATCGCACCGTGCATTTCGACAGCTGTCACCTCTGCTCAAACTTTCATAATTTTTCAAGATTCCTTCCATTTTATGGGTAAGTATGTATCAGGTCATGTCTTTTATTATGATAAGAATAAGAAACTATTATGCTTTCATATTTATGCTTATTCACATTTTGTGATTTATTCTTCCTCGGGATGTCCTCGATCGCTCTCGATCCGGCTCCTTTTGACGCTAATGCTCATTTGCATATTCAATGTACTTTGACCTTTTATATCAAGCGTAATGTAGTACGTCACTGCAGTGTTGCGTTATGACTGTATGTGTCATGGCGGCCTTCAGCTTTTGCCGTTGTAGAAAATACATGTATACTTAATAGAATCCTGGAGTAACATTTAACCTTGTACCGAATCCTCATGACGAAATACCCTTGTGAAATATTGAAATTGTCCATGTTATCGGAGCTATGTGTTGTCTTTTGAACGCCACGAGGTGAACTGGCGGTTGGAGCCGCGTGCTAGCGTATTTATCCTAATGTTGCTGCGATGAAGCCGAAAGTTACGGCACTATATCTTAGGCCTACACTCGTGTGTAACTATTGATTTTCTTCCTTAACTACTACCGTAATAAGAAATTACCCAACGACATGAGGTGAATAATTGAGCAACTTTTATTAGAATTCGTTGATACATACGTCAATCTGTAATCTTCCGCCCAGTGTTGTCCAGGGTATTTAAAGCGACGCACTGGGCGGGAAATTCAGATCGTCGTGGTCTGACCGCACGATCTCACAATCACTCTGCTCTAGTGCCACACTCAGCAACAAAGTGACTGTGACCTCTCTGAGGTACTATTAGGCCAGCTGCCGTAGTATTTTAGAGACCTTTGCCAGACGATCAAAATCAATCATACTGGTATCACTTGTTGTGAATGTATTCTAGTGAATTAGTACAATTAATTGAATAAAACAGTTATTGACCATTGAACTTGAGTGTGAATATCGGTTTCTCATCTGGTTGGTTGTTTATATTTCATTGGTCCACTGGTCTATTGTTGATGGGATTTCCCATTGTTGTCAGTCACGCTACCCCCTATTCAAAAGTGCACGATATACCGCTCGGTCGTGACAGAAGCATATACGGCGAATTTTGATGCAGTGACAGTAGGATGGACAGAGCAAGAGAAACTTGCTCTTATACGCGATAAGATGCAAGGCAGAGCAGATAAGGAATCGGAAATCTTCACTTGCAGGAGGGGGAGTGACATTGGATGTTTTGATTGCTGCCCTGGAACAGCATTTTGTAGGTGAGAGGTCAGATTGGATGGCCAAGTTGAGATGTATTAGTCGTCAAGCTGATGAGTCATTGGATGATCTGGCTTTTAGGATCTGACTCTATAGCATGTGGGCGTATGGCAAACTTCAGGACGATCTAGGCCTTCAGTTCTATTGGCTCTTCGGCAGGGCCATTAGGTGACAAGTTATTTGAGCACAAGGACAAAAGTTTGGAGGAGGTGGTCAAATGCGCAAAGGCATATGAGAGCCATTTGTTGGCGACGAACCAACCAGTTTCCTCACATTCGGCCTCCACACCAGTAGCTGCTGTCAAAGGGGATAGTGGAGAGCTGGAAACTTTTGATCAACACCTTGGGCCGTATTCTAGAAGCTTCGTTAACTCTAGCTTAAAGTGGACCTTAGGGTTGAGGAGGCTTCTAGAATACTGGCCATAGTCTTTTAAGGGGCATGTATAGAGGCCACTGAGTGAAGTACCACAAGTGGGACCCATCCAAAAAGCTCACTATCCGTGAGGTTGACAGCCAGAAGGGCATGGCCATCAGTGTCTATACATGCATGGCTCACTGTACACTGCACACACACACTAATTACACAAGCCCCATTGTCTTTACGAGACATTACATCACTTGAGCTTCGGGGCAATCAAACTCCAAGCCACCACCCTTTCCGACTAATCAAATAACATAAAATGCAACATAATGAATATAGCTAGAGACAACGACCCACGAAAATGTTGAATTTATCGCAGTTCGTCCGGAATCATTGGTGAAACTTGCAGTAATTTCCGATTTCACAACTTAAGGGAGCTGCCATATTGAGTTGCTCGAACTACTTCCGGGGTTCAACTCGGTTCAGTCGGGTCGCAAACCCGAACTCCATAAATTCATCAGGTATGTACTCTCTTTGACGTCATAAATGTGACCGATATCGTTACTCGGGTTGAATACAGTCCAAACTCGACCACTCACGTGACAGCATTGTGACCAGCAGCAAAAAGTCGTCGAATACGTAGTGGGATGCGCAACAGAAAATATGTAGCTGTGCGAGACTACGTGAAAATGGCAGTTCCCATGTTTTGTGAAATTAGAAATGCATTGCAAGTTTCACCGGGTGATTCTGGACTATCAGAGATAAAGACAACATTTTCGTGGGTCGTTGTCTCAACATAAAACGCAACATAATGAATATAGCTAATTTGATTAGTCGGAAAGGGTGGTGGCTTGGAGTTTGAATGCCCCGAAGCTCAGGTGATGTAATGTCTCGTTAAGACAATGGGGCTTGTGTAATTAGTGTGTGTGTGCAGTGTACAGTGAGCCATGCATGTATAGACACTGATGGCCATGCCCTTCTGGCTGTCAACCTCACGGATATTGAACTTTTTGGATGGGTCCACTTGTGGTTCTTCACTCAGTTGCCTCTATACATGCCCCTTAAGGCGCGCATTTGGCCCGCGCCATAACGTCCCTAAATTCAGAACGAGGAGCGCAAAAAAAAATGCGCGTTTGCCAATAAACGTTATTCAATTTTCGCGCGCCTCGAGCTGACAATCTTCAAGCATTGTACAATGCTAATTCCCCTGCGGATCTTACGAACTTCCTCATTGGCCAGTTTGCGAACAGCGGGAACGATTACACCTACCAGATCGCGGCTTTCATATAACAGGTTATTTGTAATACTGTATGCAAAATGGCCGACCGAGATTCCAATGGGAAGGTGGCCACATTGTCCTCATTTATGAAACGGGACGTAGAAAGCTGCGGAATAAAGCCTAAGATACGGAGGCAGAGTGGAAAGGATTCATGTTACTACAGTGCAAGACAGCATATATGCCATATATTTGAAAACTGTCTGCTAGCCGGAAGTGGTACCATCTATCCTAACACACCACATATCAAAATGTTCAGAGTCCAAATTCCAGCAAGATGCCATCTGTATCTTTCTTATGCAACCTACTTTAGATTTCATCTAACAGGCAATCTCATTGGCTCTCACTGAACTGACAATGCATTGCTACCTGGTCACATCAGCCAATCAGAAGCTGCTATAGGCACCTAGGCAACGAAACAAACTTGGATGACTCAGTGTCAGGGCAGACTCCACTATGGAGCAAACAAAAGCGAAAAAAGGCTATTCAAAATGAAAAAGCTGCAACGATGAGAATGCAAAGGTATCCAGACAAGAGGCCTAGTGACATTTCTGCGTCTGGGAGTGGATTTGAAGGGGGGGGGGGGGTGAAGTGCAAACTTCTGGTGATGTTGACTTGAACACTCCTGGAGTTCTTAATTGTGCAGGCTCAGCCTCAGGTGAAGCAGATACAGGTGGAATCACTCCTGAGAAGGCTCAGGAAATATATAATCTTGGGTGTTTTGTCACTGACTGTAAATGATACGAGTTTTACTTAAACTTACGACGGATCGAAATCGGGTAATTTTTGACAAACTTCTCAGGACTGCTGTTTGATAAGCCTGCATTTTGTCAAAAAATCCTCTTACACAAATTAAGATACATGAATGGAGATGACAAAATCGAAAGAAAAAATTGAAAACGCTTCTTGGTATGCAAGGAAATTTGAAAAATCGAAGACTGATTTTTTTGGAAAATAAAATTAACTTTTTTATATAAAACAACTACTAATTATTTTAAGGCAATTTCCTCTTACAAAAAGTTTTGAAACATTGTCAGAAACAAACCCTGGAAATTGGAAGGAAATCCATAAAGGGGTTGTGGAGAAAATTCGAAAAAAACAAAAAATCCATATTTGAAATGGGTATGGTCTAATTAGCATAATTTATGCGGAATCCCTAATTTTCCGACAATTTTCAAAACTTTAATCCTTCCACTTTCAAGTCATAGGAGGCTCATTCCAATATTCCTGTCCCTTAATCACTGAATGGTATTTGAGCAGTAGGTCCCAAAAGGGGCATTTATTCTGCCTTGCACTGTAATACAGAATACCACGGTAAAGCGACATTTATGACAGTTACTGACAAGGAAGTCTTCCATCACAGAGGTGAGCACAATGTCCCAGGACATTTCATATTTTCTCTGCTTCAGGAATGTGAACACTCACGAAAGCTCTGATTTCGTCTAATTGGGAGAAGGCGGCTATTGAAGAGGCCAAAGCAATTTTGGCACCTGTGTATATGAGGAGAGTGGGGTAGAGGTTGATAAGGATGGCAAAGAATCTCAAGTCTTCTGTGTCAGAAAATTGCCATGGGAAAGGAAAAAAATGAGGGTAATCAAGAAGAAATTAAGAAAGGTATATGATGACTCGCTGTCAGCCCGGCAGCGTATGATGGTTATTCCAAGCAAGCGCACGGACGACGAATCAAATAGGCCGATTCCCGCTGATGCCCCAGAGTGGGCTGTTCGAATGGATGACGACGAACAGTGATTTATGCAGTATAACCATGTCATTTATTGTAGTCGTGTATTGTATTTCATTTCGAATTTTAGATGACGTTTTTACCATGTATGTATTATTTTACCAGCACTTTGGGAGCATCCATTAAGTGCGTACGCACTGAGGGGGGAGGGGTCTACGGAAAATTGTACATAAAGGGGAGGGGGGTCTAAAGATCACCAGCAATTCGTAGGTGAGACGGTGCAAGCTGGCGATATGCACCATTTAGTTGTTGGTGTTGAAGTACTGTTAGAATCAATAATTTGCACAAAAAGTTAATTTGAGCATGTCCCATCCTAGTCTCGCTTGGCCAGACGCTACGGGCTCACCCCTTCGGTAAATCACACTCCGCGTCTGGCTCTTTTAGAGATTAACAGTCGTGAAGACCGCGTGGTGGCAGCACGGGTCCTTGGGTTTTCCCAACCTCGTTCGCTTTCTGACAATATGGCGAGTGGTCTAAGGTTGTCTGAGCGAACTATACCCCTGGGGACGGGGTTGGGTTTTTCCTGGAAGTAATTTCCGCGGGAATTATGAGTGAGAAAGCGTGGTGATTGGCTGGAGCCCAGTGGAGTGCCATCTAGTGGTGTTACCGGCTTTTGAGCCCCAAATGTGCCAGTGTGTAGGAGACCGGGACGTCGGATACACACTGGGGCCGAGTGTAGTCCCATCTCTGAAGTTGTAAATGAGTTAATGCATGTTTCATTTTAGGTTTAGTTTTTATACGAATTTTTAATGCAATATTAATAAACATGACAAAATATGTGATTATACATGATGTTTTGTTGCTTCCTTGCATGAATCCGATCCACAGTCACTGATCCCGGTGGTAGAAGTTTCGTGGACTGTGTATGAAAGAGGTTTAAAGATGTCTCAAAGTGCGGAAATGGCACTGAAAGGAGTGCATTAAAACTGCCTGAAAGGTAACTTAAAATTATCCTTTATATCAAGCTTAAAGGCATGTAAACCTGGTGTGACCGCTTTAAAGTCCCTGAAAAGTGACCGTAAAAGAAACTGAAAGGTGCAGAAAAGAGTAGGCCTACTTTAATAGGCCAATAAAAGTGATTTGACCACCAATAAACAGAGCATTGAACCAAATACGATGAGATACAGTGTTCAATGCATCATGCCACTCATAAGCTGTAATTTTAAGTGATAAGTTGAACCAGAAAGTTGACATAAGGGACACGCTCCACATCAGCTACTTGATCTAGTACACTGCACGGTATAAATTCACTGTCCACTGTGAAGTACAAAGCTCACACAGAGTGTGCAGGCCTCACAACTGCATGATTTTCACATCGTTAACAGTGTAGCCCAAATTAGGTGAGACCTTATTCACAAAGCTCCTGTAACTTTAAGGGTGCGCAAATCCTTTGTCAGGCTGATACTGAACAATAGGTTGTCCGCAGAAGCACAATAGTTTGCGCACTCCGTAAGTTACGGGGGCTTCGTGAATAACTTACCTGGTGCCCGGATGAATTCCACTGAAATTCTGTAAATTTTCACAAAAGCCTACATCTAATTACCACTCCCTCCAGAACATCAATTTCTTGATGAATCATGACATTCTACGAATTTGATTCTGATGCAGATATATGACATGAAATATTTTGCAGGTCTTTCCGACCAAAGATGTTGTCATCCCAGATGATATCAACACATTATTCCACGATGCACCACAGATCACCATTAAAGATGTCATGTCTTCACCCCAGAAACGACGTGTAACAGTGGAAGCAACTGTCACACAGGTGAGTTGATCCAATCAGCAACAAAGCTTTGGAGCTCTTGAGTCTGCCACGCGGTGAAAACATCACCACCTCCCACCACAGAGGTTGTCAGTTCATTCCTGGTCAGACCAAATCTTCATGTGATACAGACAGCAACTCTCTTCAACACTGCAAGTTTTCTTCAGAGGTCTACTCTTGTGACCTCCTGCTTTACATTAAAATCACCCAATATTGTCTATAGAGCTAACAATTAACTGTAGCTAACAACTAACTGTATTAGGCACTCGACTCTTAATTCAATATTCTGTTATAAACAGTTACAAAGCGACCAAGGGAAGAGCACAAATCAAATATATATTCCCATGATACAGAATACAAAATAAAACTGACTCCCCTTTCACAAAGTTCTGTTCACAATTGCTTGTGAGATACATGTAGCCAGTAAAATTCAGACCAAAAAGTCATGTTCAACAACTTCTTCGTAAAAATTGACATTCTAACACATGACTGGACACACCAACCACAGCAGCTGTCCACCACTGGCAGAATTCTGCTTTTATGATCAACAGACAGAAACAGCCGTACTTGAGCTAAATTTTCCTTCCCAGGTGTCACCAATAAAAACCGGAAACAACTGGAAACGGAGAGATATCACACTTGAGGGACCCTCCACAGACATGAAAGTACAATGCAAATTGTGGAATGACACTTCTACATTAGTACAAGAAGAACACTTACACAAACGCATTTTCCTAAAAAAACCCGAAGTTGATGTCTATCAAGCAACGTGTCTTTAAAGAACACTCAGGAAACCGTGCTGAACGTAAGTACCGGTATGTCCATCACCTCTCATTTCACAATTCAAAGGAATGTTTCAACACCTAAAATTCCTGTGAAGTCAATAAGAAATGTAAAATACGTGCTTCAAAGCGGAGGATTCGTTTTGTATAATCTTCATTTATTTCCGTAGTTTCCATATTGATGTTGCTGGTGGCCACCTTGAACTGGGGGAAGTACAATCAACTACCGGGTATTAATCAACTTACTTGAATTTTCTGCACCTAACACTTTGCCAGACAAGCCAATTGGACTTGACCCACATTCAAACCCACAAGTCACAACTCCCGAACAAAACTATACCACCATGCACCTACCTGGTATTCACCCATAAAAAAACAAGCCATAGAATCATGATAACAAAGTTCTCTTATCCAACATGTCACACAACAAACCACTCTTTAGCAACACATTGAATAGCCTCTCTACATTTCAGGTTATGGAAACAGAATATTACACCAACATCCGGATAATAGCGGTTAACCCAGACACAAATGAAGTGTTGCTCGTTCCTGATAACTCTGATGATGCTCAAAGTTTCGTCTATGAAGAAACGGAACAAATTGATGCCAATAATTTGCCGAACGACCGACATCTCGAAAGTAACCCATGGGGACTCGCTGCCCTCGGACTAAAAGTAGATTCGGGGTACAAGAAAGAGCGCTGTATTTCGTACCATTATGTTTCAAAAGAAAGTATGGTAAATAGAGAATTTTTATACGTAAAAATATGTCTGTTACTTCATGCGGTTGGGTAGAGAGAATGGTTGGAAATCCTGTCCCTAGGGTAAAAAAGGGGTAAAGTGTCGAATTTTGCTTTGACCTTGAAATCGCATTTTCGGCCCTTGGCGGCCGGACTATTACCTGACAGCATGTGAATTTAGAACTCCAAAGTAAAAAAACAAATGAATACCAAGTGGTTGACCAAGTGGTTTGGTTATTTCTATTCTAGAACCATGAGTGCTTCTGTAATTTCATAAAACATATAAAACTTGCTGTAACAAAAGTCACTTCATTCATTTTGCAAACACAACCTACAGTGTACATGTATGTCAAGTGGAAAAATTCCCAGAACTAATCAATTTCATTTTCGCACCCTAGACCTACACATGTATAGGAATAACATGTAACCTGGGTTAGCCTAGGTCTGACATGTCTAATTTCACTGTAAATTCAGGTTTGGATAGGTTCCAGTGATAGCTGATTCTTGTTTCTTGTTTTGCTTTCAGAGCAGTCAGCTGAAGATTCCAATACTTCGGGGAGCAGCATCCCAACGTCACCGGTTGCATCACCATCTGGTAGCAGTGCTTCCAGTAGTAGGACTGCAATCCCGGTGTAATATTATTAAATGCACCCCGTTACAGAATGCCCTACGGGCCGTTATAGAATGCACCCCCGGGCATTTGATGAAGGGTGCATTTAATAATATTACAGCCATGATAGATCAAAGTGCCCC
>NMRB01001422.1:102270-137130 GCA_002633025.1 Notospermus geniculatus
ATTGACCTGGTGATCCCCAGGGGCGTAGCAAGCGGGTAATGGGGATTTCCCAGATTAAAAAGACAAAACAATATTTTCCTCTAAAAAGGTCATTCCCCCTCTTCAAGTCAAAGTTATTGTGTCAGATGGGGAAAAATGCATCTGAGAGAATCTAGATTTTTAATTTTGTTCTGGGGAGGACCCCCAGCCCCGCCTCCCAGATCAATCAACTTTGCCCCAGGCCATAAAAGCTAGCTATGCCCCTGACGCCGTTTGCCATTCACTGTTCTATGCTGTCCTCGAAAGTGCAACATTGTCTCCAATGAGGATGGCTAAACCACGGCCTGGACAGAATTGGTTCTGACACAAATGGTTCTGTCTGTGGTTTACCATGAAAAAAAAAAATTAAATTTCTTGGCGATATGCTGCTGATTCGAAGAAATGAGCCATTACCACTCCACTCAGGAAGCAAACGGCACCTAGTCACTAGTCCCAATGGATAGCTAATTGTTCCTTCTCGTCTGGTTTTATCACTTTATGCCGTGTAAAAGGGTTTATCTCTTCGCAAACAGGTGAAATGCGTCGATATCGACGACGTTTTACAGCACCCAGGTTTTACGACTATACTTAAGCATGGGGACAAAGTACTCGAAGATTCCTGGGGCGAGAGTGGTCGCGGTATTATTAATTATGATAATGTCCTCGCCAAGGCCACTCTCCCACGCACGCGTGCAGCCGCTTTGCCGTCTTCGACGATGTTATATGGCGAACGCTGCTCAGAAGAATGCTCGGTTCCCCCTCCTTCGAAATAGGCTTGCCACGCATGCGCGGGCAAGCCTAAAAACTGCAGGAGAACAATACATGAATTCACTTTGATCTAGATGAGGATGTATTTATGAGACCTGCTCTATATTTTAATGCTTTATTACCGGTACTTTGAAAACCACAAGTGTAGAGAGTAAGCAGAATAGAACTGTCCTGAATTTGGGTAGTATCCATTCTATGGACTGAGTCCAAATGGACTACTGAGTCCAAATGGACTAAGTAACTTGGACCGAGTGCCAAAATGTGAAAAATGCAAGAAACAAGCCGTTTTGTAGACAATAAGAAAGGATACTGCCTGGGTACTGATAAGACTAGTACTTGCTTGCACATGTTCTCCTGTTCCTGCAAGGATTACTTAATTAATTCCGTCGCGTGCAAGCATACGCATGCAGTGATCAAGACGACGGCGCTGATGTGGCCTACTACACCCGCATCATTTGCCACACTGAGGCTGTGAATCTTGAAGATGAAAAAAAGCTACCACTAGCACCATAGGTGATCTGCTGACACTAGTTCAAGCTGCACCCCAACGTAGATGTCATACGGGGGTTATGAAACACGTGAAATCAGCTATTGCGGTGGGAAAAGGACTAGCAGTTGTTGGTGCTGACCATGAGTATCAAAAGAAAAAGCAATTTTCCTTCAAATAATTTCACCGCCAGCCAAGGCATGCGAACTTTTTTACCACGAAGAAACCAACAAGAGTTAAAGCAGCGCAAAAACTACACACGCCAACGGCAGACGATAAGAGGAAAATTCAGGCGGATCTCGAGGAAACAGTCCCACGTGTTTGTGGATTCTGTTGTCAAGAGACAACTTGTCATCAGTGGAGATAAATTGGCGGGAGTGTGGCACATGCTTGCTGTGGATCCATAAACTGTGTGACCCTCAGTTGACGGAAGATAAAGACGATGATTACGTCTGCACACTGTGCAAATAAATGCCTGTCATTTCATTTCATTATTCTGACCCCTTTATTCGATAAAAGAAATACTATACCCGCACCGATAGCCCAGTGTATATAATCTGGACGCAGAACGAAAAAGTGTGACATTTTGAATAACAGCATTTTTTTCTGGCGCCCTTGAGCCTTTTGAGAAAGTCCCGTTTGAATTTTTGGAACTGACTTTATCATTGGACGTCAGCTGACGCAACGACTGAACTCTGTACAGGAGAATGGGACCCGACGATGTACAGCTAACTTTTAAATGGTTGGATTCACACACCATAAATGTATCACCAACAGATAGAAATGGTGCCTCAGAAGCAGTGTACGCCACATTGGTGACAGCTTGATGCTTAAACTGGGTCAAACTTAATTAAGAAGTGGATTAATTTTCGATCAGCTGCTTTTGATCATTGTGCACGCTTATGGCCTAGCCTTTTAGTGAGATTTTGCTGGTAGTTGTGCACAATGGAGAGAATGTCCAGAGTTGAAATGAGTAATTCAGCTCCTCAGCTGGGTCGGAATTTGACTGCCGAGTATAAAAACATTATTGCTGCTGCACAAATGTTTTTGTGTCTGGGTGAACGTGGTGACAATAGGCCTGCAGCAGCAGGTGATGCTGATGTTATTGATCGAAATGATCACAGATCTAGATTTGGCGAAGAGCCAAGGCAGTATAGTGATGTTCTTCATAACCGTAGTTCAGAACGGTCCCATGCTTTCTTGCCGCAAGGCAGGTCTGAGTCTAATTATAGATCATATCCTTCAGCTGGATTAAGGAATGGTGATGAGTATAGGCCTAGATCTCGTTCAGGGTCAGTTTGTTCTAGGAAACCTCATATGATTCCTGAGAAATATACTGGTGAAACCTCTTGGATTGATTACAACCATCATTTCGAAGCTGTTTCCAGGATAAATGGTTTGGAAAATTGTGAAAAGGTCCAATATCTGATAGCTTGTCTTCGGGGTCAAGCCCAGAAGGTCTTGGCAGATAACTGTCAATGTAACGAGGTTACATTGACAGTTATGAGAGGATTGTCAGTGTCTTGAATAGTAGGTTCGGTCCTCAGCATAGACCTGAATTGCGTTTGGGGGAACTTAGAGGCAAGTCCAGAGGTGTGAACGAAAGTCTCAGGGAGCTTGGTCAGTCTATCAAGCGCCTTACAAATTAAGCATATCCGGGCATGTCCCCAGAACAGAGAGACATGCTGGCTGTAAATCACTTCTCAGATGCCATTGGTGACCAGGACATAAGGATGAGGTTGTTTCAGGCGAAGCCAACGAATCTTGAAGAAGCGATAATTGTTGCTCTGGAGGTGGAGGCCTTCAAGAAGGTATAATCGCAAAGGGCGGGTTCTGTGAACAGCAGAAAGCTTCCAGTGAGAGCGTTAGAAGGGTCGAGATTTGGATTCCGAGATAGATGAATTAAAAGCCATGATTGCGAAGCTTACGGTAGCCATGGAGAAGAATAACAACAGAGAGAGAGAGAATGTCGGCTCCTTCAAATAGAGTAATCCTTCTGTAACCTTTATTTTTCAGGCGAGATGTCTGAGAAGAAGGACAAGTTCAGTTGCTACGGCTATCAAGCCACCTTTGAGAAAAAGTCGAAATAGTTTCAACATAAAACCGTGGCACATCCAGAGTGGGAAAGTGTCATTATGTGCCAGTACTGTTCGAAGAAGTTCCCTTCTTCAGAGAGGGAAATTCTTCGTTCCCACGAAGCTTTCCACCGCAGGGAGTTGAGATGGAAGAGGGACGCTGAATTCAATTTTAAAGAGCACGCGGACGAAGAGTTCGACTCGGCATTCTCTGACGAGGACGGATTGAGCCGTCCGTCCGGGAAGGAGTCGAGCCTTTCCCGGTCGAACTTCAAGGTTGAGCTAACCTTTGAGGACGAGACAGGCAACAAAGAGGAAGATCCCCTTTCCACCGCTGAAGAGTCGGGAATTTCTATCCGGGTGCCTGACTCATAGAGATTATGGATTTCGATGACGATGGGAGACTGGAGGCTGACCCTTCCGTTCCTAAGAAGGGGGACAGACTCGGAGGGAATACAAACGCCCGTACACAATTACACGCAATCGTTTCTGGTTCCATCTGCCACGAGAATTCTGTGTACGTATTTAATGACAATCTTACAAAGAAAAAGAACTCTGGATCACAGACGGGGGAGTGATCACTCTAATTCTATTTTATTTTATGGACAGTTCTCTACTGAGTGTTTGGGAATAGACCCATTTTGTCAATAGATAAAGATGACACACATCGGCTTGTAGAACCTGTTGATACGTCTGTTGAGATGAAGTCGGAGTGTGAGAAATCTAGCACCAGTTGTTGTCAGACAGATAGGGTAAATGAAGATGTAAGTTGTTCTAGTAGTGACGTCTTGGTGGTGGAGACAGCTCCATTTGAAACCAAAGACGTCGTTGGGGTTAATGGGACCTCCAGTGGTTTAAGAGAGGTTGAGAGAACCCCGGAGCACGTTGCCTGTGCTCCTAATAGTTGTGGTAGTAAGAAGAAGGTGTTGGTTGTGAGAAGACACAAACCAAAGTATAATGGTGTTTATATCAGAGGATTAGTAGAAGACACCAAAGCCCTCTTTACCGTTGACACTGGTGCGACACAGACCATAGTTTCCAACAGGATTTTCGAACAGATGAATCAGTCGGGCATAGTGGTGAAGGACAGCGAGATCCTGATGACCAACGCTGATGGAGGTGAAATCCCTAATTTTGGAGAAGCTGAGTTAGAACTACAGCTGGGTCCTCTTAAATTGAACCATAACGTACTAATAGCGGGGATAGAAGATGATGTACTTCTAGGGGCAGGCGTTTTACAGCAGCACCCGAATGGTCCTGCTGATATTATACTCAGCGAAGACAGATTGGTCCTTGATGGTGTAGCTTTTCCGTTGGAACAAGTACGGATACCGCACAAGACTAGGAGACTGTTTTCTGCGGATCGCTACATTGTCCCTGGGTTGAGCGAGGCCATCATCGACGCATTTGTCAAGCACAGTTAAAACAGTGAAAGTTGCGATCTGCTTATGGAGACCTATCCACTCTTTTGGGTTGTGGAAGAGGTACCAGTAAGGACATCTGTCAGAAAGATACTTAAAGGACCCATAAGGAATTGGAAACGAAGAAGATTGAAGTGTAATGGAAAACTGGACAGGTCATGGAGGATTCTCCCTGGTTTCTCCACTTCGTCGACATCCATGTGATCAACCGTCAGAGAGAGCAAGAAGCTGAGGAAGGAGTTTAGTGGGCTGGGTGTCCTCAACCCAGAGGATCCCCTTGGGTTAGGCGACCTACCGGAGGATGTAGACGTGTTTGTTGGTGAAGAAGAGGAAGAAAAGGCGAAGAAAAGAATTGTTGTGAAGATAAAGAATGAGAAAAGTGAGGAAGGGGTGAAGTTAGGATATGAGAAGGACGAGGTGAAGAAGAGGAAGACAGAAGAAGATACTAAATGTACTGGGTTAGATAGGAACGCGAAGGTGATTTTGACGGAGTTATACAACAGCATTAACAAGAATACAGAGGCACTAACCCGTTTTACTGCCTCTGCCGCTGACGGCAAATTAGATGAACTGAAGGGAGTAGCAGAGATGCAAGTGGGGGCAATGAAATACCTGGCCTCCGCACTGAACACCCGCACAAGTGAATGTAAAAAATGGAGGAGGGCGAAACTGGCCATGAAGGAAAACGAAGACTTGGTTAATGGTAACAAGACCATGGACTCTTTGACGGAGAACAATTGTTTATTGTGAATGGTGTGGAGGATGTTTGCCGGTGATGTGAGTGATGGACTATTGGAGGAGAGGTTTGATGAAGATGGATTACAGCGCGAGATTACCTGATGATGATGATGAAGATTTATTTGTAGGACTTGTTGAATCGGATGTGTACTGACTGTAAACAGGACTAGGTTAGGGCCTAAGCCTACTTAACCTTACATTTTGTTTTTTTTTAATGAAAGCTATTGATAATTGATAATTGTAATCCCTAATGGAATTTCGTGATGCGACTGGGTGACATGTAATGTGAAAAATAATAGGTACTAGAATTTTGGTGATGTTTGTGACTGAGTGATGTGTAGTATGAGGCCTGGCCTAGCCTATGATGATTTTCGAATTTTTTGTAGTGCAAATTTGTGAATTGGTTGAAATGTAATATGTGTATATGTTTTTTTTGTGGTGTTGACGAGGGCGTCAACTTTTCTTTAAGAAGGGGGTAATGTGGTGAATTCGTCTGCTCGATGCTCGTGTATGTTTTGTATAGGCTCCTGTGTGCACTATACTTTACCTGATGTACATTCTGTACATTCACGTAATGCATCGTCTGCACCCCGCTTGGTCTCGCGCGATTTATGCACTTGTTTCACTTGTGATTTGTAATGTTACCTTTTCTCTTTACTGTGTGTGGTCTTCTAAATCCCTAGGAACTTAGTTCCTACTTAATAGTGATCGTATTATCTGTAATTTCGATGTATTTAAGCACCCACGCAGTTCGAAGCGGCCCTGGGGCTAGGCCAATGTGTTTGTTTGGTCACGTCACCAAAGTCCCTTCACGCAGACGGCAGAATGCCTACGCGACGAAATTCAACCCCTTTATCTGTTTACTTACCCTTATTGTAATATAACTCTTCCCATAACTTGTTCGTATGACCCTTACAATTCAGTACCGGGCTGAATTGTGCCGTTACACCCGACTTTGCGGGTCTTTTATAGGGATCTAGGCACACGTGACGTCAGCTGGGCGTCAACAGTACCCACGGCGCCTCACCTGTGATTATGACGTCGTCAATCTTTAAAGGGGAAATGCATTGGAGTATGACTATTTTTAGGGGGCGGGGACTCCAAATCTGTTTTCGGCGTCATATAAAAGCTGAGACTCCCAACCATTCAGGGACTCTGACTCTGACTCTGCCCAGAATCAAATCCGCGGCACGACGCCAAGCTCTTTCTCTTTTTTCACGTTGACTCAATCTTCCGTAGGCCTACTTTTCATCGTGACAACATATTACTGAAAAAAGAATTGATTTGAAGTTAGAGTGTGAGAAGACGGAAGGGGCAGAATGTCTGCGTGAAAAAATGAAAGTGTTGCTGCACGACCGCTCGGTGTTGCAAGATGAACTCAAGGTAGTCGAGGAAAAAGACCGCAAGGTTCCAGGGACTGAAACATCGGCTGAAGAAAAGAAAGTTAGCCAGTGTAAGTTTGCCAGTGGAAAAATCGCCAGAACAGTCCGATACCACAGTGATTATTGATGACAGTGACAGCAATTACCATGATACTGCAAGCTTCACTTTGAGTGATCCACTGAATTTATTTGAGTTCTCTTCAAAGTGTGAACCAAGTGATTCAAATGCCTCTGTGTGCCTTGACGTTTCTCCCAATTATGATTTTATTGAGTCACAGGACACTGAAGGATTTGATTTAGACAAATCAGTTGTCTTAATTCCTGACAGTGATGTTAGTGATTCAGAGATAGATAGAGGTAAAATGCTCGTGAGGTGAAGTGCTCGTGAGTGAGGCTACTGATGGTGATGAAGGTTGTCGTCATGTTGTTGACAGCAAGGTCACAAGCCCTACATGTAGCACCACTCCCACTGAAACGGAGGTAAGTATGTACCTCAAAGCTAAGTCACTGAGCTTGAATATCAAGAAGTCGTGTCGCATATACCAAAAAATGTTCAAAATATCTATGCAAAAATGGCTGCGTGAAAGGTAACTGTGTGAACTGCAACTGTGACTGTAAGAGCACGTTAGGTATGATGTACGCAGAGTCTATGATGTACCCAATAAGAGTGAAGACAAGAAAAATCACGAAAATGTTGTCCAGCATTCTGGTCCAGAGGGTCAACGCGTCTGGGGTGATTCGATCGTTGTCAACACTAACGAAATAAAGATGCCTGAACAGTTGGTCACGATGTTTGAGCATTGTAAAGAAAATCTCAATGGCAGCAAAACTGAGAAGGTACAGAAGATTGATTCGCAAGTACGCAGGAATTGCAGCCTGCAGGCTGACTGAGAAGGGCAGAGACTTCATTTTCACTGATGAGTGTATAGATGCGTTTAAAACCTTGAAGTAGAAACTGTGTTCCGCTCCAAGTCTTGCATACCCAAACACGACGGGAAAGTTCATATTGGACACTGATGCCAGTGCTTCTTGATTGGCGCAGTGTTGTCTCAAGTGCAGGATTGAGAAGAAAAGGTCACCGCTTATGCCAGTAAGAGTTTGACGAAATCAGAGACAAAATTACTGCGTTACGCGAAAAGAATTGTCGTATCTGTTGGTCCAACATGGTCAGCAACTTGATGACGAACTACTGCAGATGCTCTTGACGGAAGAAGAGGCTATAGTTAACAGTAGGCCACTCACATTCATAGACACGGAATCACCAGAGTCTCTGCAGCCGCTTAGTCCCACTCAAATTCTGACTCTCAAGTCTAAAGTTGTGATGCCGCCGCCAGGGATATTTGTTCGGGAAGACTTATACATCCGAAAAAGATGGCAAAACGTGGAATATCTTGCGAATCTCTTTTGGACGAAATGGAAGGCGGAATTTCTGCCCAACATGCGTGATGAAGGAGAGAAACGAGAAGAGACCATACCAAGCTGCTTTAGGTATTTCTTCTCTTGTCATGGAAAGGATTATTGCTGTGTATGATGTTCCCTCTTCATCTAACTTGTTACTCTAAAGCAAATGTGTGACAGTGTAAATTATTGCCACTTCAGGTGATGGTACATGTAATTGTATACCTATCGGGTAAGGACTTGAAGGACTGAACTATCAAGTCTTTTATGGTGAAGTGTCCTACTCCCAGATGGTACATATATCTTTCGTGTTTCATTCAACAACAGGATACTCACATTGACAAAACTTGGTTTGGCAACTCACCCTCCTTCTGGCTTGGGAAGACTGACATGACTGATAGTAAGGCCCTTGAGCATTGGTTCTGGTGCTGCACTGATAAAAGTAATGAGGACCCCAACCACGGCCTCAATAGGTGTCACTTGGGGTACTGTTGAGTTGAAAAGGACATTCAGGTCCTGATCGATTTCCCACACAAAGGGCATCAATAGGGAGCACCAACTGGTCACATGATCACTTATAGAACAGACGTGACACCTATAGAGGCTCATTGTTCGAGAGATATGGTTCACCAAGTGTGCGGCGCGGCGGCCAATCGCACCTCGAATCGTCATGAATGGTGTGTACTATCAGTTCAAAGCCACACGTATATTCTCGCGTGATCAGCGTGATCTGCACCCCCTATTGTATAAGACATGATTTACATGTATGTACTGCCTTATGATCTCCATTGCCTGCCCTTGATGTTTGTTTGTTTGCCGTGTTGATGCTACTGATGAACCAGAAGATGAAGGCTAAAATTGGGAAGGCTGGTCAATCATGGGAATAAAAAAGAGCAGAATGCGAGGGTTAAGGTGGTTGAAAACGACGGAGTCCCGCACCTCCATTTATACTATCAATTAAGACCATCTTGCCAAATGAAGAAATATTGTACGACTATGGAATTAAAAATCGTCCATAAGTCATTTTTGTAGATTCTTACATTATGTTCTCTTTTCACTTTAGGACTACACGTATCTGGTCAAATGGGAAGGGTGGCCACTAGAAAGTTGTTCGTATGAGCCAAGTTGCAGCCTAACACGGGATCTGATAGATTCGTACAGTTGCCCAGATGTGGACGAACGAAGATTAAACGAAGGTCTCGTCAATCTGTACGTCCTATTTCAACGTCATCTCAGTGGGAAAACCAACCAGGATCATCCATTTCAGGTGATGGTCCCACTGGATGTCTATCGCAGAATCACAGGGCGCTGTACTCCACAAAAAGTCACTATTAGAGGAGACGAGGCCTTTACATGTACCAAGGAGCAAGTAAACACTTTTGGTTTTCGAAATGTGGAACACATGTGTGGTTTTTCCGTTGACAGTCGAACATCAGATTTCAGTAAATTTTCAAGGTCTTAGCAAAAGTCGAGGGCCCAGTGCGCACTTTGGTTTCTTGACTCATTTGGTTTGAAACTTGAAAGTCTCACTTTATTAGACGCAAAGGGTGGCCGGCATGGGGTTCACTTCAGTGATATTAGCAAGTCTGACAAAAACACTCTGGAACAGGTTCTCTTTTTGTTGGACCATTTCTTTGTATCTAATGCATTTTACCACAAAATGTCAGTTATTTGTGATGGGTTACCAAAATCCTATTTGATAAAACAACTTCGCAAAGACATGACTGTCATTTGTCATAACAAAGAACCCCAGGCCCTGAAGAAGGTGCTGAAATTTATCCAGGGAAAATAAATCCAGGTGCAAAGTTAGTTTTCTGAGAAAATATCTGTAAGTATCAGCTACAACCTTAACAATTAGAGCTATATTCATCTATAGAATGTAAATAATAGAGAGAAAATTTCCATCTTGTCCAATCTTAGAATTTGGAACTTTTAATACGGCGATTCATTCATTAATACAGTTGTATTTCAATTAGCAATGTGTATCTTCACTATGTTTACGGCCGTCTTGGCGTGTCTCTCTTCAATACTAGAGTGCATCCTTTAAATATATGATGTAGATTCGTAGGACATTAAATAGAGACTTCAACCGTATATGTGTTCTTTACTAAAACTGTACCTTTGTCAAACTACGTGAGTTCCTGAGCTGTCAAAAGTGTGTGTGTTATCATCATCATAGCATCGTGCCCCTTTTGGGACTTTCCCGTTAAGGTCATGTTTACGGCCGCAGTGCCAGTGGCGGCGCATTTACACTAATTTAATATTCATTTAATTCATATACATTTATTGGTGTAATTTCTACTTCCTGTTGCATATCATGCTTGTTTGTATCCACCATCGGACCTAGTTGACCTAGTTGACTTTTAACATGAACTTCTGAGTATTTCTTAATTACGTGCCGTCCTATTTTAAGTCGGCGGTAGATTTGCATAGCGATGTGATTTGGTTCTTGTCATCTGCCCATTGACGCAGTGACGTATCACGTGTCTGTGTTGTAAAGAGTTTCTTGACGCTATAAAAGCTGACACGCATGTTTCACATGACACTCACGTTCCCATTTCACATTGCACGTGTTGCACTGTACATATTGTACGAGTTGTGAAGAGACCCTGATTCCCCCACAGTTGAAGATTATCGAGTGAGTCATTGTTTTGGGCGGTTGAGCCCTTCAATGAGGTCGGGCTCTTCCAATTTATTGTCCATTGATTTTACTTACTGGTCCCTTTGAACTCGGTCATTCATATGGAGCGCCAAACCGGATCAAAAGTGATTGTTTCGTGATTCTCATCATCATTAGAGCCTCTAATAGAGACAACGTATACGTACATATAGACAATTACCTACTAAAACCAAATGTCAGATGAGGACAACGAGCAGTATCACTCGTGCGAGCTGGCCAAAGAGACTCAATTAGTGTCACGGATTTAAGGTCAGTAGATATTTTTATTCGGCTCGTTGGGGAGAAAAACATTATACAGTCCTCTTGCATAAAGAGATGGACCTCAACGAAACTAGCGGTGACCTAGAGGAAGTGACCCCAGAAGCGTGTCCCGACGACGTTGATCCAGCCATGATGGACACTCAATTAGAGGGGGAAGAAGACCTTCCTGAACTTTGTAACTGGTTAGAATTTTGGACCGCTGGAGACCTAAGGGAGAAAGAACTAGCAGACAAGGATATATCTGTGGTGATTCCGTGGCTCGAGGACCCTAGGAAAGACGCACCGTCTCGATCAAGAGGAGCTTTTCAGAACGTCACCAGCGGTGAAACACCTATGGTTATCCAGGAGTCAGCTAGAAATGAACAATGGATTTCTCTACTACATCTGGGAAACTTCACCTCCCCGGAAGTGTCTTGTGCTTCCAGAATCATTGCACACAACAGTATTGGATCAATGCCATGATGCCAAGTCTGCTGGACATCTGGGGCGTGATAAGACTACAGCACGTGTACGAAGATCTTTCTTCTGGCCTTCACTGTCCCGGGATGTTAAGCTATACGTGTCGTCCTGCGCAGTTTGCAACAAGAATAAGAAAACTCTTAAGTCAAGAACAAGACTACAGTCGTACTACGCCGGATTTCCAATGGAACGCGTTCACCTTGACATCCTTGGACCTTTTACCCCAAGCAACGAGGGTAACATCTATGTTCTCAGTTTGGTACAATGTTGTAGTTTGGTACAACGTAAGATATAAGCTTACTTTCCAGTGTCTTCCGTTGCTTTGTCCTTCTCAAGTTCTTGAATCTTCGGCTGGGTCCTCTCGGAACGTCCTTCTAGCTTCGATGCCTAAGCGTGTCTAAAGTGGCGGGTAAACTTCACAACAGCTAGTAGCTCTTTCCTGGTGGTGCAGTAGTTTTTGTGCGCCCGTAGAACACCGTGGAGAATCGTCAGCGTCAGCGAGTTTTTCAAGTGGCAGCACTGTGCTCCGAGTCGGAACATGGCGGCTGTGTCACAAATGTTGAAGATGTCAACTCCAAAGCTGGGAGCAAATGTACCGAAGATGAAAGGTATACACACTTAGACTATGCCGAGGATGACCTCCAGTTTATCGTCTATTAATCTAAAGCTTCCTTAATTGGAATTACGTAGTCGATTTTACATTTGAAGTGGAAAAGTTCAAGTGTCACTCCGTGGAAACTGCGGGCAATCAAACAACCGGCCTACACTACGAACATTTCCACTTCAAACAAAGAAACAACACTCCTTCAGCACCTATATTTCGGCTTGTTCTATTGCAAATTATCACTAGATCATCCTCGAATTTACTTAAACTCGCTCACCTCGACCGAAACTATCCATCTTTCGCGTTTTAGTCGGCAACACAGACATCGATATGTGACACAGCCGCCATGTTCGACTCNCTATATTTCGGCTTGTTCTATTGCAAATTATCACTAGATCATCCTCGAATTTACTTTAACTCGCTCACCTCGACCGAAACTCTCCATCTTTCGCGTTTTAGTCGGCAACACACACATCAATATGTGACACAGCCGCCATGTTCGACTCGGAGCACAGTGCTGCCACTTGAAAAACTCGGCGAATGCGCTGACGATTCTCCACTGACGGTGGTAGAAGGCCATTGCTTGCGTAGGCAATAGTTCGCCCTTCCCCTCCCTGAATCTGAGATAACTCTGCTCCAATAGCCGTCTCGGAGGCGTCAGTGTCCAAAATAAATCTTCCCTCTGGAATGGGGAACGCTAAACAGGGCGCTGAGGATAATAAGTCTTTTAGGTGGGCGAATGTTTTCTGGTGTTCGTCTGTCCAGACAAATTCTCCAGTTTTCTTGCTTGCTGAGTTAAGGTCATGAAAGGGTCTCATCAGCTCCGCAAATCCTGCAATATGGGCCCGGTGGTAGCCTACATACCCAATGAATGATTCCAACTGTTTCCGGGACTGGCCAATTCTGGATGACGTCTTGCTTCTTGGGGGTGATACGAACCCCTTCATGTGATACGAACTTCCCAAGAAACTCCGCTTCCCTTTTGAACAAACTGCACTTGCTTGGCTTTAGTTTGAGGTTAGACTTCCGGAAACGAACTAGGACCTCCCGTAAGTTTTGTAGATGATCTTCAAAATCGCGTCATAAGACAATAACATCATCAATATAGGCAAGAACGGTTTTCCAGGTCATTCCACGCAGGACTAACTCCATGGCTCTCTGAAATGTTGCGGGCGCGTTACAGCGGCCAAACGGTAGCCTAATATGACGAAATCTACCGAACTTGGTCGAAAAACTTGTCTTGTCTCGATCCTCCTCCTTGACCTTGATGTTATAATAACCCGAAGCAAGATCAAGGGTACTGGTATTTGGTGTCAGAAGAACGTACCTATGCCCGTATTTCAAGTGTTTTTAATAAGTTTTCGGGATAACCGCACGTTTTGGTTGTCCACGTGTCTCACCATAGGGTAGATTACAATAGACGGTACACATCAACGTAGTGTGCGTATAACGCTAGAACATAAAGCAGGTCCAGATAATACCTTCTGGGTGTGGCTTTTAATTTTGGCCACATCATTGTGTGTGCATTAGGAACATAATTGGGTGCATTTATAGTATTAGCAAGGTGTTTATAGGAGTGTTTCCATTAGTTTGGATGGCATTATGAGCATATGTCAGGTTTGAATAGTAGAGGTTTTTTGGAAGCTTTAATCAAGATGTTTATCTACTACAGTACGTAATGACTTTCACGCCCGTAAACAGTTGAGGTGGACTAATTAGATTGGGACAATTCATTTATAACTTTATTCGTATAATTCTGAGACTTAGGTGAATTATATGCGGTTTCAATTGGGAAGTAATTTCAAAAGTGGTTTATTACAAACCTTTTGAGCATTAACCATAAGCTTTTACTGTGAGTTAAAAGAACTCATAGTGCGTAAGAATACATTAATCTACTGACTAAGTTCAAGCCTTTTGGAATATTAAGAATTTTTTGCTGGTAATTATCCAAAACCTGGATACCTTCAAAATGTGGATGAGCAAACCCTTTTGGACTACAACCTACTGAGTCTATATTTGGAATTCATCACGTGATCACGTACACTTGACTAAAATTAATTTCAAGATCATAATAAGCTGATTAGTCTGAGCATTAATTTATATACAGTTTTTTTCTTGGCGAATTTTCATTCTATGTAAATGCCAAGGTGCATTTTAAAAAAATATTAAAAGGTAGAAAACAAAGAGAACAAATAGGCCTACAAATGTCAGGGTCTAGTGGGTCAACCAATGAGGGGGACCTGCCGCCTGCGCCTATCACATTATCAAGGGCGACAGAAGAGGAATTGAAATACATGTAAATTACAGGGATTGGCGCCAAGAAGGCTGCCAAGATTTTTACCGTGTGTCAGAGTTCAAAAATAGTACCTTTGCAAGCGATCATCAAGGAGACGGGTTTAGACCTAGGAAAGTGGATAAAGTTTTTCCTTGAGGGACGGGTAGTACTCTACTTTGACATACAACATACACGGGAAATCCTTGTTACCCCACCAACTGAGGACCCAGACACTTCAGCGACTTCGAATGTTGCGACTACTTCGGAAATCAAAGCCCTGCGTAAGAAGAATGAAGATTTCAGACTGCAACTCATTGAGTTAACCAGAGAGAAGGATGCCATAGAGAATTCCTTGAAGTCAACAGACAGCAAGTTCAAACAAACTGGGGATTTGTTGGAGCAACAAGCCAGCCAACTCAGCACATGCTCCCGGGAGTTAGCAGAGGAGAAAACGAAAGCTCAAGACTTGAAGTGCCAGTTGCAGACGCAGAGGGAATTGACTAAGAAGCTAGAGGAGGAACTCCAGCAGTCCATCGCCCTCGGTAACCAGCAAAAAGACCACATAAGACATCGCCCCAACAGATGGCGACCCCCCCCCCATTTATATCTTAAAGCGAATCGAAAGCGAAAAAATTTGATTTAGAAATAGAATTTGAAAGGGGACGAATTTTCAGGAAAAAATGTAAACAAACTTCTCGAGAATGTCAACAAAGAAATTTTCGTGCATTTTGATTGGCTGAATTTTGTCTTTACAAACACCAGCCAAATGTAAACAAAATCCGCTATCGATTCGCTTTAATTTCCCTCAAATTTGTCACTTTGCATTTTCATGAGGCACTTAGTGTAAATTTAGACAAAGTGGGACATCACGTAAAGTGGGCAGGTGAAGGTCAGCGAAGCCCATGCCGACGACGGCATCACCTAGCGGACAAACTTCACACTATCAAATAGCCCAGGCATCGAGCGACACGCCCCATGCATCACTCCAGTTCAAGGTCATGCTGTACATTTTCCTCGCTGCAGTGAATTGGGTCGGTAGAGCATGACAGCACAAAAAAGATCAATACGTAAGATTTTCTGGACTTTCTTGCTAAGGTACTGTCTCAGATTTCGTTTGGAGTATCCATGCACCTGTTATTTGGTCTTGATTAGCAATCCATAAACGTTTTGTTGGAAAATCAATTCAACACGTGATTGCACAGCATGTTTCCCCGAAACGTAAAATTCATATGTCCCACTTTGAAATCGCCTGTCCAACTTTATCTATTGGTAATCAGATAGATAAAGTGGGACGTCCCACTTAATATGAAAACACACACCCTCTGTATTTTGTCTTAGGAGGGAGGATAATATGATGCTCTTCAATTCAATTCTGCTTTCCTTTTTCAGATATCCAAACACTCAAAGAAGAAACATAAGCATCACAAAAGTCGAAAGTCAAGTAAGGCCGAGACTAGCAAGAAGGTCGAATCATAGGATAAGGAACGGATGCTTGGCGCCATAGAAGAGTACAGACAGGGTAATTTCGGCTTGAGACGGATAGCAAGGGTATAGGGAGTTCCAAAGTCTACCCTCGAACGTCGAGTGAAGGGGAAGGTCCGCGATCATATGCATGCCTTGGGGAAAAAGACGGTTCTGAGTGAAAACGACGAGAATCAGTTGTGTTCTCTCATCAGAGATCTTGCCAGGCGGGGGTTCCCCTTAACCCCCTTAAGCATGTTAACAGAACATGACGTAGAGAACATTGCCTATCAGTACACTATAAAGAATGGTATAAAAGGATTTTCGGAGAAGAAAGATGAAGCAGGTTATTGCTGGATGAATGGTTACCTCAACCGACACCCTGATCTTAGTCTCAAGACACCAGAAGCACTGTCAGCAGCCCGGGCCGGTGGAATGAACAAGCCCAATCAACAAATGGTTTGAGATACATGTATACAGAAAGTTCCTGTTGGACTTGAACATAGCTATTGTTCCGTCACGTATCTGGAATCTCGACGAAAGCGGATTCCAGGACCATTTCGTGCCAAAGAAGGGCATTGGAGAGACTGGCAAACCTTTGTATCAAGTACAGGGGGCGAAAAGGGCTAAACGACAACAGTGCTACCAGTCGTCAGTGCCATGGGAACGTTTGGACCACTTCTAGTGATTTTCAGCCAGCTGCAAGATTAGCTTCCACAACAGCACCATCTCCATACGGATGAGAACTCCTGGTCGCAGTTGACACAGAAGGAAAGGTGTTGAGGGTTGGGATGAGGGGATTGAAGGACTGTGGAGTATCGATTCTAATTCGATCCATCATCGCATCCTGCACTGAATCTTTCAATGTTGAAGGTGCCCTTCTGGAAGCTGAGAGGGCTCTCCCTCAGGTTTAAGTTACTGTGAAGTCTTCTGACATTGAAAAACTACGGAAGTCAGAAGCTCATGAAGCCCGAGAGGAATCATTCGTCTTGCTGCTGAAAAGTTGTCCAATACTACTCATGATCCACAATTAATAAAACGTCGAAGACTTCATCTTATTGCAGCAAACGTAAGAGATGAGATTGAGGTGGGCATTCGTGGAAAAGGCAGGTGTCGCAAAATTGATCTTGGACCAGCACAATTGGACATCGATCAAGATTTGTCGTTTGGCGATGGTCCGGGATCTGTCCGTTACAATTACAAGAAGGGAAACTTGGACAGGCCGGATCCTCTGTTGGGACAGCATTGGGTGGGATGTGTCAATGGTCTATGTGGCATGGTTCAGTACATGGCGAAGTTCATGCCCAACCTACAGCCAATTCGTGCGTTAACCCGCAAGGAGGCAGAATGGATATGGACTGCTGAGTGTGATACTGCATTCAACATTGTGAGAAAAGAAACTGACCGAAACTCCAGTGTTAGCGTACTTTGATCTCGATAAGGAAGTCGTGCTACAAGTCGATGCGAGCAAGGATGGACTAGGCGGTGCCATACTTCCAGATGGAAAACCGGTGGAGTATGCGTCTAGGACACTCACTGCGTCAGAACGCAACTGGGCGCAGATCGAAAAAGAAACTCTTAATTGCTATCGTATTTGGCCTCAAGATTTGACCAATGCACTTATGAACGAAAAGTTGTGGTCGAAAACGATCACAAGCCGCTTGTCGCAATTCTGAAGAAACCGCTGAGCATGGCTCCAAAACATTTACAAGCATTGATGATGCGACTCTACAGATATGACATTGAATTCAGATTCGTTGGAGGAACGAAATTAGTGATTGCGGACACTCTGAGTCGTGCATACATCGAAAATCAGGATCAGAGACCAGTGGTTATGAACATAAACACTTTCTAACATATACCAGACCCGAGAGTCAGCGAAGTGCGCGAAGCTACGAAAACCGACACAGTTTTGCAAGCGTTGATACCGCTCATTCGAAATGGTTGGCCTGCGAAAAAGGACAATGTCCCGTCAAATGCCGCACCATATTTTGATATGCGAGGTACCCTATCGTATGAAGATGGGATTGTTCTGGAAGGCGAGGCGATTGTGATTCCAGAGTCTCTCAGAGGTGACATGAAGAAACGTCTTCATGCTGCACATATGGGAAAGGACAGTATGATACGACGTGCGCGTGGAACGATATTCTGGCCTGGAATCAAACAGGAGATAAAACAAATCGCTGATGCGTGTGAACTCTGCCAGCGATATAGACCGCGAAATCAGAAAGAAACATTGCAACAACACTTGGATGGAGAACGGCCCTGGAAAAAGATAGCCACTGGCCTATTTGAAATCAGTGGGCGTGTCTATCTAGTGACGATTGACTATTACTCGAATTTCATTGAAGTGGACTTGATGACAACCACAACTACATCACGATTGATCGGAGTACTCAAGAAGCAATTTGCAAGGTTTGGGGTTCCCAAACAAGTTGTTTCAGACCCAGGACCTCAATTCACATCTGCGGAATTCCGAAAGTTCGTCGATAACTGGGGAATTACACATGTTACCTCGTCCCCAGGACACCACAGCGCAAATGGAAAGGCGGAGGCAGCAGTAAAAACTGTGAAACACATGATCATGAAATGTCTAGAGGATGACAAGGATCAGTTCGAAGCGTTACTTGGGCTCCGTAACGCACCTAGGCAGGATACTGGCAAAAGCCCCAGCGAAATGATGTTTGGTCGGCAGACCAGATCATTGATACCGCAGAAATCCGAATCAGTTGACAAGGACAGTGAAACTCGAAGAAACCGACTCAAGCGCAAGGCTACGGTAAAGCGAAGTCACGACCGTAGAGCACGTGATTTAAACCCAATAGGTACAGGACAGACTGTTTTCTTTGAACATCGTGAGAATGCAAAATGGATACCAGGAAAAGTGACTGAGAAACTTGCAGAAAGGACGTATATAGTGACTGGACAAAACGGAGGGAAGTACCGGCGAAACTGTATAAAAATGAGACCGGTAGCGGTAGAGTTCCGTAAACGTGACGTCTCACCACCGAGACCAATACAAGAAAGCAATCAAAGCCAGTCGATACTCCACCAGAGACTATCCCTACTGACACACCAGTGCTCAGGCGATCAACAAGAATCAGAACTGAACCAGAACGTTTCAAGGACTATGTGCCGCATTAGAGTAACTTTTTGGCAAGCAAAGCTTAAAGGACCATAGACTATATCTACATTATATTAGCCATCATTTATTCACATAATGGAATAGATTTAGAGTTTCCAGGATAATATTCCCACATAGAAGTGTATACAAGTGGCATGATCAGTGAGATGAAACTGTAGAGATACAGTTTGTTTTTGTTGTTTACAAAGTTTCACTGGCTAGGACGTGAATATGTTAGATCCGGTAATGTAATCTTAGGACACAAGATTTCCCAAGACCTTGAAGACCTCTTTGTTTAGTTCTCGTGTCAAAGTGTGACCTTAGTTGAGATCATATGATGTATTTGCTTACCTCATTGTTTTTTGTGTGTGACTCAGTAACTTGCTAAGAAAAGGGGATGTTGACATAATTAGATTGCTAGGCCTAACTACATTACTTATGCAGGAACTACTTTCTCTATGATAATGAAGCCGAGGTCATCTAGGCCTTTACCTATATCTCCTCCCCTTCATCGCTGAGTCAAGACAGTTGTATCTCATATACTCATGTAGCAAGTAGCTGTTAGAGAATCATAATAAAAGACATCATACTCTANCCTGTCAAGTTTGGTGTTCCCCAAGGTTCTATCCTTGGACCAGTACTGTTTACTGTCTATACTACTCCTGTGGGTGGAATCATGCGCACACTTGCCATCTCGTACCATTTATATGCTGATGATAGTCAGTTATATATATACTTCACTATAACTGAGCTAAATGCCACATGCACCAGGATCTCTAATGCTGTCCATGACTTGAATTCGTGGTTGGTTGAAAACTTCCTCAGCTGTAATGGTGATAAAACTGAGATCTTATTAATCTGTTCTCGCAAATTCAGCAGCATGATTGATCTTCCTACCATCCGGATCATCGACGCAGATGTATACACATCTACCTCTGCTAGAGACTTGGGCGTGATCTTTGACCGTGACTTCAACTTCAAACAGCACATTAACACCTGTGTGCGGGCCACAAACTTTCACTTGCACAACATCGGCAGAATCAGAAAGTACTTGTCTGAAAAAGCCACGAAGTCGTACGTCCAGGCTCTTGTCATCTCTCGCTTGGACTTTTGTAATGCCCTCCTTCTTGGTCTGCCTAATTCTACTATCCAACCATTACAGAAGGCACAAAACTCTGCTGCTCGTATAATCACGAAATCCAGGAAACGCTCGTCAATCACCCCCGTACATAGGTCTTTACACTGGCTTCCTGTGAAACAACGAATCAAGTACAAAGTTCTTCTCCTAGCTTACAAGTGTCTTCACCAACTTGCTCCCCCATATCTCTCAGAACTACTCACTATCCATACTACTTCACGAACTCTGCGCTCGTCATCGGCTCCCCGCCTGTCGATTCCCAAGACCAATGCCATGTCAGTCGGTGGCAGAGCCTTCTCAGTCGGAGCTGCTCAGTTGTGGAATCAACTCCCCGCATCTGTGAGGAACTGTACCTCTCTCAATTCCTTCAAGGGTCAGTTGAAGCATTTTCTTTTCTGTGAGGCCTTTCAAGCGCTTTGAGCGGCCAGTATTG
The DNA here is from genome assembly GCA_002633025.1 of Notospermus geniculatus. NCBI lineage: Eukaryota > Metazoa > Nemertea > Pilidiophora > Heteronemertea > Lineidae > Notospermus > Notospermus geniculatus. Next base: position 122,993 of record NMRB01001422.1, read on the forward strand.
GCTGGATACTGCGCTATACAAGACGCATGTTATTATTATTATTAAAAGTGTTGAATTTTGCCACGACTCTATCCAGGCAGTTCAACAAGAGAATGAGGCCCTAAAAACACGGTAAAAGATCTGTCAAATGAACTGTCAACGATGAAACGTAGACAGGATGAGCAAAAGGAAAAGATGGATGATGCTGAATGGAGGAGCATGCGTGACAACCTCCTCTTTCACGGTATCAAGGAACACGAGAATGAAAACGACACAGAGAGCGTCCTTCGTGAATTCATAACCAAGGAACTAGAAATTGATGGTCATAAGATTGAGTTTGCAAGAGTGCACAGGATTGGAAATAAATCACAAGGAAAAAATCGCCCAATCGTTGCCAAATTTGAGCGATTTAAGGTTCGGGAGGAAATTCGGTTCTCGGCAAAGAAATTAGCTGGGAAAAGCTACGGCATTTCGGAGCAGTTGCCAAAGGAATGGGCTGACAAACGTAAACTGCTCATGCCTCAACTCAGGGAGGCAAAAAGGATGAAACAAACTGCAAAGTTTGTTAAAGACAAACTATTTGTGAACGGCCAACAGGTTCACCTGAAGGTGGGAACTCGGACAAATATGCCGACTACCGCCCCCATGGAACAGTAGGATAATGCGGAGGGTAACCCTGCAACTCAGGAAAAGTGATGTACCTCATCGTCATGTGACATTATAATCGGTGCTCTGAATGTGTGCGGTTTAAGAAATAAAGTTGACACTCCAGACTTTAATGACTTCCTAGTAGACATTGACTTCCTTTGCCTCTCGGAGACAAAGATTGATGATATTGACATTCCATTGATAGAAGAATCCTGATGGTTATTGTGGTATTTTCAAAAACAGGCAATACTGTGCCCATTTCAGGTCAGGTGGTATTGGGATAATTTTTAAAGACAAGTTCAAGGAAAATGTGAAACTGGTAAAAACAACAAATCAACATATCATATGGTGCAAAATTGACAAATCTGTTTGTAAGCTGAAGAAAGACGTTTTGCTGGGCAGTGTGTATATACCTCCTGAAAATAGTAGATATTATAAGAAAGGTATGATTGAAGATTTAGAAATTGAAGTGATAACTCAAGAAATAAATGAGGATGCATTTGTCATCCTTGGAGGTGATTTCAATGCAAGGACAGGTGACCTATCAGACCAGGTAGAATTTAATAATGATAATGGTCCGAACTTGTTTGAACATTTTGGGAATCAACCCCTGAGTGACATCAGGGTTAGGTCTAATGCAGATAAAAAGACCAACAATAATGGTCAAGATCGTGGTGGACGTGGGTGCCACCGCCGTCGTGGGCCTAAGGAAAAGTCACGGTCCGATAGGCCTACGCCTCAACGTACTCTTCCAGAGCAGCCACTTTGGGGACTGCCCGTTGTTGCTGGTGGATGTCTGGGGAAAATGTTTAAATTGGCTAAGAAAAAGAAGAGTTTAGAAACCAAGAAGATATTGGCTGCTATGATTGTGAGCAAAGCCAGCAAACACCTTTCACCAGTCCAGCAAATAGCCAGGGACCGAGGGGGTCTGTACTGCATGAAGGAAGACTACATGCAAGTGGTTCGTGAGTTGGACAGTGCCATATGAGAGGAATTTACCAAACACAATGGGCGTAACTTTAATCAGTCAAGGTAACCTGGCTAACGACCCCCTTGCTGGTCAAGATGAAAATAGTGATTTCTACCTAGACCGAACACTGTCCTGATTAAAAATACTAGGACAGACACAAGCAAATGCATAAAACCATCATGGCGCCCGCTGGTCTATATTTAGTTAATCGGGAGAATGCATTGCTGCAGAAAGCTGTAGAATGACGTCACGAGCCGGAATTCCGGCTTAGATCATTTGGTTTCACCGGTCTTCGAATGCAAGCTGCCAAGAAGACCGCGTACGGTACCAGTCTAATTTCTACCACTTTGTTACTACTTCCATGTTCAGACGATTTCTAGCAGAAGACGGACTCGTCAATGCCACATTAAAAGAGCCAGTTCCAGATCCGTAAAGCTGTCATCGCAGTGGTGTTGTGATTCAAATATGTGCAATTTTATATACAGAACTATTGACAAGTGAGGGTGATACTCAAGTCCTTGTTTTGTGACAAAGCTTTGTGAGGAGGATGAAGGAATTTATTTCAGATCCTTCAACCCTCAGTCAGCACCGATTTAACTTCAAAGAAAATATAGATAATCCTGCTCTTAGTAATTTTTGCAATTAAATTGCAATGTCAATTTTTTGGGGGATAGGGTGTCTGAAGGTCCACCAGATGTGGTTGAATTCATGCATTGTTCAGACACTGAACAATTTGAGACCCACTATCGTTACTCTTCAGATAGGAGGCAATGATATTTCTGCGAGACGCCGCACTGTGGATCCCGAGCACATCGCTCAAGAAATTCTTGCCTATTCTGATCATTTGTTGCACACCTTTGGGGTCCAGAAGGTGATCATTTGCTCCTTGATCCCTCGGCAAAAATGCCCCTTTTTATAATGGTGAGGTGCACGAGGCCAATTTGCTCCTCCGAGTGAACTTCAGGCAAAAGTCCATCTCGATAGTGTATCATCACCATAAATCTATTTCGCATCTTAAAGATGGGGTCCATTTTAACTCTTCTGGTAATTTTATTCATGAAGAATATCCGAGGGGCAATTTTTAATTCCCTGAAAACATTTTAATGTTATGGGTGGTGTTGGCTATTGAAAGTTTCCCGTGTGCATTTTTTTCTGGTGCACGCCGTGGGCCGCATTCCGGGTACTCCCCAGATGTCCCGGATGTTGTTTACAGCTTGCAACCACGGCATGATGCGCTCGCGCCAGTCGTGTCTTCATTTTTTATCCATCGCTTGTAATATGCATCACTCGTTAAAAAAGTCCTATTTGTGGGTTTCGTCTTCCAAACGAATAAGGGACCAATGTTATGTAAGTGTACTTTAAAGGAATACTATTGTGAGCATAATCTTCACACTTCTCAAGAAGAATATAGTATTTAATTATGAAATATGCAAAAACATTTGTCAAATTATGTCCCTCTAATTAATAATCGTGATTTAGGTGACGATAATGGGACGCGCCATTGTTTTTCAGCAGACAGCTTTTACCTTGGTTTCAAAACGAGGCTATGACGTTTCGTGGCCCTGGGCAGTCAGGTAGCCCAGAAATCGGCCATTTTGTTCAATGCATTGTTCGATGTGGGTCGTGAATGTCAAGTGTGTCTCCTATTTCTTGCTTTTATTGTCCATCACAATGCCACATTGTATGGCCTACGGGTGTGCCAACCATTCTGGGAGAAGCAGGCACAAGGCGGAGCACATTTCTTTCGATGTGCGGTTTCATAGTTTCCCTCGAACTGATCGAGACCTGTGCAAACGATGGACGGTAAACATGGGGACGGATGTCGGCAAAAGAGGTGTTTATGAGAGTTCTTGCCTGTTGAAAGTGTAACATTTCGGCGATGCCGCTTCATCATGGACGCAGATTCTGATGAATGTAGGTCATGTGAAATTCGAAGTATTTGGGGCCAGTCCGTAGGCTTTTCTTCATGTCAGAGTTACCTAACAGGGCTATACAATGTAGTTGTTTTAGAACTGAAGTTGAGTGTATTTTAAGTTAATGGGCGCCTGAATTGGGCTACAGGTCATGTCCAAATTTTTACCATGTGCTTGAGTAGTTCTGGCCTTCCTTGATAGGTGGCAGCACCTGTCGATGTCCTGCCATGTGGCTTGTATTGTAATGTCTTCATTCAACATGATGAAGTCAGGTGTATTCTTAGGGCCTTTTCCCTTTTGTATCTTTCAGTCGACCACCAACACAAACCATCTGTACCGAGCATATTTTCATGTCAACCTGCTATATTTTGAATCAAGAAATAAATATGTGTGCGTGCGTTGAAAATGGAACTTTATTCTTGCATTCATTGAGTGAAGTTACCCACCACAGGTGGTCTTTTTCGTCTTTTTAAACATTGCATTGCTTAGTGATACTCCACTGATTACACAAAATAAAAGTTTACAAATGTTGAGGATAGTCTCAAAGTTCCATGGATTTTTTAAACCAGGAAATGTCTTTCTTATGGCATCATTCATTAGATCCATGGGGGCAGCCATTGCCATGTGCCTGAATATTTGTTCACCATGTGACATCACAACTCAGAGGACTCGGAATCTCCATTCAATATTTGTTAAGTAGAATTTTCTGTTGGTGCTTGTGATACGGTGCTGTAATAAGGTGCTTATACTGTCAAAAATTGAGGAGCAACATTCAAACTCATATTCGGACCCACAAAGACCAAGAAGAAGGGAAGGAAATCTTGTCTTTGGAAAATATTGTCAAAAAGGAGAAAAAACACTGACGTGAAAAAAGCAAAGCAGGCAGAATGTAACCGTTTGAAGGCACTTTTTAGAAATCAAGGTGACCACATGTGACATTCACACCCAGCATGTAATGGATGAAAAAAAGGGTGAACTGCTGGTATCTTGACGGCCACCTGATATTCGTGTGAAGGATTTTGGACCGTGTCCTCACTGTATTCAGCATTGGGTCTTCTGGATCTTACGACATCAAAAGACATTGTGCAGATAGCAACAAAACCCACAAATCTCGAATTGCTGATGCCAGAAAAAATGTTTCTATTCTCCATTTCCTGCCAAATGCCTTCATGTCAAGTATTGATAATGTCGGATCTGTCACGGCAACGTAGTATGAGTCCCGCCTTCATGACCTTGTTTTATATCAACATGAATCATTTGTTCTAATTCTTAGTTACTAGTAACTGCCAGTCAAATCTACCACTGATGATTATTGACCAATCATAGCCTTTCTGTATAATTACCTGTGATCTACTTCTTTTGTTTTCAATAAAGTTTTAGTTCAGTTTTAGAGTTTCTACACACAACTTTCTCGTCCACATCTTTCCTTCACAATCCACAGATAAAAAGGTGATAAGAGCAGCAGAAACTATGTACAGTGAACTTATTGCTGAGTGTAATTTGCCGCTGCCCATTGCAGACAATTTAGTGATCTCCATAAAAGGGCATTTACTGACTCGGAAATCGTCAAGCGTTATGGCTGCCGTAGGAACAAGACGACTGCCATCGGAAAATAGGTGGTTGTAGAAAAGGAAAAGCGATATCCAATCCCCCAAAACTGTGAAGGGTTAACGACACCTAAGCTGAATGAAGAAATTCGCTCGAAGGTCAATGCCAGTGCCCGGACCAAGGACATTCGGCTCATGTGTATTCAAAAAGCGGCCCTGAAGGCTGCGACTGCTGTAACACTAATGACCGATTCCTTGACAAATGACAAGTCGAAGGTTGATCGTACTGACCTTGTACGAAAAGCCACAGATGCGCTGGCCTTTTTATGCCACGCTAGTCAGCAACTGTTGGCACTTCGAAAAGAGGCTATAAAACCGGGACATAAGCCAAAATACTGGATCCTCTGCCAACAGGACACAACGCCTGTAACATCACTTTTTGGTGATGAGAGAGCCAAGGCGATTAAAGATGCCAAGCACGCTGAGGAGGTGGCCAGAGACTCCTCAAAAAAACTGGAAAAGAGGGCCCAGGAATTTCCAGGGCCATTTCCAGACCAACTGTTACCACGGGAAAGGAGGCAAATACAACTCTCGAACCGGCAAAAAGCCGTTCTACAAGAAGAAATCCACTCAGGACAGGTAGAGCCGTCGACTTCAAGCTCAAGTGCTGAGGTAAGTCGAAGTACAGGACTGCATGCAAATTCTGATAACACAGAATATGACTTCGATCTTTATGTCAATGATATGGTGTCTCAATCAACCAAAGAGAAGACGATGATCAACCGATGACAATCAACCGTTGACATAGAACACTTTGAGGCAGGCAGGGTCAGATTCTTCACTGAGAACTGGAAGAAAATGACCACTGACCCATACTTGTTACAAATTGTGAAACACGGGTACAAACTAGAATTTGTCGGAGACCCGACGGTGCAGAAACGGAAACCATCACCGATAAACTTTTCCCCAGTGGAAGGACAGATGGTTGATGCTGAGGTAGCAAAATTGCTGGGGGAAAAGGTGCTTGAAGAATGCACTTCAGAAAATGGTGAATTCATATCGCAAATTTTCTTGAGACCTAAGCGTGATTCTACGTTTAGGATGATTGTTGATCTGTCTCGGCTCAACGAGCATTTTACGTGCGAGTGGCTGGACAGATACACGGTGGGGCTCATGTTATGTGAACCGAGCTATCATGAATCTGGGTCACCTTTGCATTAGGGTGATTGAAGAGGTGTAATAAACCAGACGTGATGCTGCTGTTTAGAAAGTCAAAACTCCTCACTGCTCATGGATTTGACGTTTAATAAACTACCCCTGTCCAAACAAACTCATTAATAAAGCAACATACCCTCTACCTCAGGATATTCAAGGAGAAACTAACTCCCCCAAAATGTGCTCGCCACGGGTCAATATGCTAGTCTATACTATAATTGACGTACGGGAGGTAGGGGCCTAATGTTTGTGATCGTTCTCCTCCTAAGGTTGGCTTTCAAATGTCCCGTGACCGCTGCCCTGCTGTGTGTAAAAATGTGCCATAAGTCGACGTGGGATTCTTTTCGATGTTTTCCCCCGTTTTCTGTAAAAAAACGCCTTTTGTTCCGTAATGGAAAGACAGGAGAGTTCCACATCCGTCTGACAGCGTAGCGCCTAGCGGCAATTGGAGAAACTACGATAAATACCAGTAAGACCAGTGAGACTGTTCACATATTAATATTCATGCGCGATATAGTTCGTAATGTATCGGTACTTTATATACAATCGCAGTGTTTTATATACAATCGCAGTCTTTGATACAAAAAGTGTCTGTTATTTTGATAATTATCTATATTGACGTTGGGGAGGTTAACGATTCGCCTCTTTTGCCGAAATTTGAACACAGGAAATTTACCAGCGCCGCCTGACATATCCAAACAATACATTCATGCATGTTAGCGCGTCGTACAGTGCACAGTCGCCATGGCCGAGTGGCAAAGCAGCCTGCCCATACAGCAGAAGGTCTCGGGTTCGATACGCGGGCGTGTAAATTTTCTTCGCTTTCATTTATTTATAGTATTTTTTTTCTTTTACCTTGCTTTTTTCATCGTGTATTATATGACTTGGCATTTATTTGGCATGGGAATGCATGTAAATCATGTATAATTAGGCCTATCAAATATCATCATGGCAACATGCGGCATGGACCATGGTGCGTAGCGCCTAGCGGCAATGAGGGTGCAAATAAAGGTTTTCACAAGGTGTTCGCCATACTTCGTAACGTAGGCCTACTTAGCCTGCAAAACACGTGTCAAGTGTAACCCCCAANACTGATCATATCGCACTGTACATGGGCCTAACATGTGACAGTTTGTTGTTGATGTTGTTCTTGACAACATACCTGGAGGAAGGCCAATGAGGCGGAGCCGGATACGGTTCCATCGTTCAGGTCTGAACCAAACAATCAAAACAAACAAAAACCTGAGAGGGATTTCCTCAGATCCCAAAATAGACTTCGACTGTTAGGAATGGAATCCCCCTTCTAAATCCACTTTGTTGCACCTGAATTTGGATAACTTTGTTCCCATAACACTCTGTGAGTAAATATCTATCATTTTCAAGTATGTGACATGAGTTGAAGTGAGCAATGTCCGTGGAAATTGCTAACAAAAATATGGCTGTTGCCTTTTATAATATAGATATAGATAATAAATGCTAATTTTTCATTTTGTTATTTTTCAATCAGGTTTCAACAAAATCGCACGGGTGCTGCTGTACCAGCCAAAGGCAGGAGACATAGCACTTCGAAAAAATAGTGCCAAAGGCACTGTGCCCGCTTGGCTTTTTTAGCACAGTGGTGGAAAGCATAAACCATATCAGAATCCCATACAAGCCATCTTTGACAATATCTGTGACCAAAGTGTACATAGCAGATTTTGTGAGTTTGGTTTTGGCCTCCTGGCAGCAAAGTCAAGAATTAGATTTCACCAATACTTCGTCAGGAAGTCACTACAACCTAGAGGTAAATACATACAAAGGTTCAATAGAATAGCTCAAACGATAATCAAAATATAGCCCTTTTAAGTTTTTCACAAAACGCCCCCTACCTACCAAAATAGGAATCGCATCGCACCCAAAATCAAACTTGACCTAGATTTTTTGGTCATACACACCTTTATGCAATATGAAAATGATCCTGTCGAATGTAAAAGGATTTATATATATATTCCTTTTTCGGTTTCTGATTTTTTGCAGGATCTATAGATGATGGAAAACTTAAGGTTCCAGTCAACCTTGGTGAAGAAGGCATCAAGGAATTAATTATGGAGAAGTGCCCACAACTGAGGGGCAAAGATTTTACATTAAGAAAGGCCAATGCAAATGGTGTACTGGTGGACTTTGTTTGTTCAAAAGCTGCCAGTGAGTTAAACATGTTTTTGAAGAAGAGCACACTGTATATTGTGCCAGGAAGGATAATCCAGGTTAATTTGATATGAACAGCAGTTTAAAAGAAATGTTAACAATCATAACAATATGAATAAGTTATGGTATTTTATGGGGTGCCTAAGAGTGCAGAAACAGAACCTGGAGCGTAGTGGTCCGGTAAGTGTTATTTTGTGCTAGGAGGCACTTCTCAAAGCTCTACCCCTTTGTGTGCATGCAACACTACCTCTTTGTACTGTGACTGGCATGGTATTGTCATTGGGATCTTTCAGTGGTATTAGGGCTTAGAACCCCTTGGTCTACTATCATAATATTCCATAATACATTCATGCACATTCAGAAACACCCCAGGTTATTTTACTTGTTATTTTTAGAAACTAACATTTAACACTTAACATTTAACACTTAACATTTTGCCCGAACTATTGAAATAACTTTTGTATCATTTGAAAATTATCATCACAGTTGACTTGTATTAATAGAGAATGTACCGTGCATTTAATTTTCCGCTGACAGACAACTGCATTTGTCGCGCATGTGGCTGCACAATACCAACAAATAAAAGCCGGTGTCTGAGGTGTGAACAGAATGAGGAGTACAATGCTTCATTGTCTGCTGACAGGCAAAAGGTAGTGTTATTCCAGTTTTATTAGCTCAACCGTGAGCTTTAGTCGTCAGTCAATGTTCGTCGTCATCCGCGTTTGCAAACGGTATCTTGTGTGGTGATTTGCATCTTTGATACACTCCCAGGTGGTTACTTTCTCTTAAGTGGTTAACCACCTAAGCATACGTGTCTGAATGTGCTCAGAAGGACCATAGGAGGTTGTCAGACAAATATGGATTTTCAACCACCTAAGAATTCTAACCACTTAAAGATGGACATGTCCATCAGTTGGATTCCATGGACACTTGGACTCACATACTGGTGCTGACATCTACTGGAAGTATTATCTGACCTTGACCTTTTTGAACAAGCTCCTAAGAATGGTTTTGGCACAGTGAAGTACCACCTAAGAGTCATCTGGAGACAGCGAGTCTGTGAACGCATCTGCTGTGTTACCCCTGCACATGGCCTGAGAGGTAAGTCCAAACTTCTGTAAAGTTTCCTCTTTAGGATGTTATGAATTTGAACTCAAATGCATCAGGCCTTCTAAAAAGGCCCTAGGCCTATGAGTGAGGCTTCTTTTGAGATTTGAGGAGCATAGGGGCCTAATAGGCCTACAAATGATAGGCCTAGGCCTAGACCCCTTCCCAAAGTCTGCTCTGGGTAAAAATTGCCTTCATACCTATAGGCCTACACTGACGATGGCCAAGGCAAGCCCTCTTTTTGTGTTTATTCTTTCTAAGTGGCTTTTTCCCTAAAACTTCTAGGACTAGTAGGCCCTAATATTTACATTTAGCTGGGAATCCTTAGGTCTCACTATACAATTTTGACATGTGTTGGGCGATTTGCAGCTTCCACAAATAATGCCTTCATATAATTCAGAACAATGATAGGCCTAAGTCCTTAGCATTATTTGATATTTTTAAAGAAGGGATAAGAATAGGATAATTTGAAGCAAAAGGCATTACTACATCAATTAGAACAGTTCCGACTTCATTTCTTATGACAGGGGCTTCAACGGAAGGCTACAGTTGCCTGCAGGGTGACAGTTTTGGTCGATTGAGGAGTTTGTGAAATTTGAATTTACTCGAAAATTAACCTCGTGACCTCGTCTCATCTAAGACCCGGTCTGTAAATGAACTCTTTCGAAATTATTTCTGGCTCCCAGTGCAGGCCCAGGGGCCACCGCTGTGACCCCTGCCCTATCTTATATGCTAAACTCATGCCGTCTGAGAGATTTCTGTTCTAGGGCAGAGTTTTCCTCCGACTGAGCCAAGTTGGAAATGACGAAAACTTGTGAGACCTTACAGACATGTCTGACTATCAACGTCAAGATGTACTGGACGTAGTGATTTTACATACATGTAGTGTTCGCATACAGTGATATAATGACTTGAGTGTCATCATCGTTGTAGTGCTGGGCCCGGTTGTTAAAAACACTGTTAGTGACTAACGTGGTGTGAGTGCTAACAGATCTGAAATTACCAGAGACAGAGTATGAGACAGTAACCCCCATGGTTGATCCTTCCATGTAGTTGAGAACCGTGCAGTTTCTCTACATCTGGCCTTCAGTTCTTCTCATAGTAGCAATTGGAAATTTCTCTGTTAGCACTAACGCCACGTTAGCAACTAACAGTGTTTTGAACAGACGGGCGGATTTCTTGCCCTCAGACCTGGTTCGTGGCAGGTAGATGACCAAATTTTTACTGTATGCTTCAGTTGCCGTATTGGTGAAACATAACACATTAGAGAGAAATCTACAGTAAATTGTTTTCCTATTTTAGTGAAAAATGTCTCGGCGAAAGCGTGAGCTTCAAAACCAGATTCCTGCTCCTGGACTAGAAGTCCGGTACATCAATGATGATGTAGGTAAGTAGGATTATTGCAGAAATTTCTCAAAGGCGGGTTGACAATGTCAATACAATACTTTGCCATGTAGAAAAATCAATATTAACTCTGCACCCACAAATTATTTGGTGCAACCACACCCAATAACTGTGTTTTGCCAATGCTTAAAGCACTTCAGGAAAGGGACTTTTTGCAACAAAAACCATTAATGCTGGTAGCTTTATTGTGGAGTACAAAGGTGATCTCCTTACCAAAGAAGAAGCGGATCAGCGGGAGCAAACTTATACGAACAGCAGGCACAACTATATGTACTACCTTACACATTGCGGGGAAAGCATGTGGTAAGTGACGATAAATGCCGTTGTGAACTTGCGTTTTTGGAAGCATAAAATGTGTTGTTATTTTCCACCGATTTGCACCCAAACAATGAGCACTGGACAAGTAAACCGGTCTTATTTTATGATTTTGAAAGTTCTGCATATTGACCTATGCCTTGTTAATGATTTCCAGTGATTTATGATGATTGATTAAAACATTTTGCAGTATTTTTTTCGTAAATAATATGTTTCATTTTCAGTGTTGATGCAACAACTTGGGTCAATGAATTTGGACGATATGCCAATGACAGACCACGAAAGGCAGCGACTGCTTTTGTTAAAAAGATAACTGTTGATGGTAAACCCCACCTCCATCTGATACCAAAAACAGACATAAATCCGGGAATGGAAATTACATAATGATTATGGTGATCCTAAAGCACCATGGAGATCAAGCAACAATATTCAGCCTCCCGCACCCTATGTTTGTATACAAAATGGACTCGTTGAAGCACCCTACGGTGTCCGGTGGCATGATGACCAGGGACCTTATTCACAAAGCTCCCGTAACTTTTAAGGAGACGCAAATCCTTTGTCAGGCTGACAGTGAACACTACCGTAATAGGTCATCCGCAAATGGACAATAGTTTACGCACTTTCCGTAAGTTACGGGAGCTTCGTGAATAAGGTCCCAGCACCGCAAGAATGGAATCAGACTACAGTTTAGCCAATCAGCTCCGTGCGCAAGGAATAAAGACAATGATGGCGAACGGATGGCGAACTTGCCCTCGAGACAAAGGCATGGAGAGTGTATTCCCTATTGAAGGAGTGGAGCCTGCGTCAAGAAGCCTCAAACTAAGGTGCCTTACTCATTGTAAAGACAATTTAGAATCTGGACTGAAACAGATTGGGGTGGCAAATCACAAGAAATAGTAAATACCATCCTGGGCACCGAATACAATGGAAAAAGGAAAGCAGGCCTTCTGGATTGCGGATCTGTTTGTTGGCTTTGAAGCGAAGTACCAAGAAGCAGAAACTTTGGCCTGAAGAGTTTCGGAGATTCATGTCATCAAGGAAATTGCGTGTCAGGTCAATGAAAGAGACCCTCGTGCTCTGCGTGGGGAAAGATGTTCGAGTGGCAGCAAGCCTTGGTGACCCGCCCAACAAATTCGACAAATCAGAGGGCTGAAAGTATTAATAACGTGTTTAAAGAGGCTCTAGGGAACCAGTACGTTGACCAGTCTGCTGTTCATGACTTGGTTTATGATAATGTAGTAGTTCCACATGAGAGAGAGCTGGTAAAAGCCATCTTTGGCCAAGGCGAATACACGCTGGTGCCATCATTTGCCAACTTAGAGGTACATCCGATCAGATGGAAGTCCATGACTCAGGAACAGCGGCAGCTAAACATTCAAAAAGTGCTGACGATCACAAGATTGTCCAGTTATTCAAAAATGCTATATTTTCGCAATAAAACTTAGTTTTATGCTCATAAAACCTAGTTTTTTGACAAAAACTATTTTTTTCTTCTAAAAAAACTAGTTTTTGTCATAACACTTACATTTTTGCAATAAAACCTGGTTCAATCATCAGCAAAAACGGTAGTTTTCTTTGTTTAAAACCGTTAGTTTTTCGGCAATAACTGGACAAATAATCGGCCAAGAACGAACTGTTTATTAGCACAGCTAACTGCTGTGTATGCAGTGCGAAGTATTTTCTTGCATGCACGTTCAGCGAATTAATGTTCATGCCCACCGATAAGCATGTCTCGATGTAACTCAGTCGCTGCCAGATGTCGCTGCCAGATGTCTCGGTAGCTCAATCAGCTAGAGCGTTCGCCTTAAACACTGCAGGTCCCCGGTTCGACCCCCGGCTGGGGCGAATTTTTTTCGCCGCTTTTCCTGTCTTTTTTCTTTTCCTTTTTTCTTTTGCCGTTTTTTGTTATTGAAAGTACTCGGAATCCATCGAACGGCCCAGGGAAAAAATTAGCGAACGGTACGTGGTCTTGATAGACAATTTTAGTGAGCAATTTTGAGGGTGTTTGTTGTCACGCTCCCTCGCTGGAGTTGCTCCCTCGACAGAACCACTATTCCCTCGTGAGAATTCCCTCGATGGAATCGACTCATTTTATCAATGGCTCTCAGATGGCGCTCGTGTTTCTACCTCGCTCGTGTTTTAATTATAAATGCATCCAGCGGCAGCACCACGTGTTACGCTTGCTGCTACCGGTACAGGTGTAATGAAATCTATTGTTTCCGATAACAGATGTCCGTTTCTTTTGTTCAGGGGACATCTCGTGACAGAAGTTCCTGTCTGTTAGTGTCCGCTTATTACGTCAGAATCTTTTGTTGGGGGACATCTCATATCGGGGTACATGACATTCTACTACACCGGTATATCAGTGGCCCTACCGGTATTTATTTCAGTCATTGAGTCAAGATGCTTCGAATCAGGTTAATGACGCTGTGTCTTGTTTGTGTGTTTTTTTGTGCCTAGCGATGGCACTACAGAGAAAGATGATCAGGTTAATATCCTTAGTTATCAGGTTATTGTGGGCGCCTTACCCCCAAATAAAGATCTCCTTTCTGGATGGAGATGCCCCCGTTTTTTTTCATTGATAACTTTCATGCGTCTAGTGGCTATTGCATGTAGGCTCAAGAAGTAGCCTAGTAGGCCTACATGATAGCTCACTAAGCAGAAAAGTCCTCACGGGATGGAAAAAAACACGAGCTAGGTTGAAACACGAGCGCCATCTGAGAGCCATTGATAAAATGAGTTGATTCCATCGAGGGAATTCTCACGAGGGAATAGTGGTTCTGTCGAGGGAGCAATTCCAGTGAGGGAGCGCGACATTTGTAATCCAGGAAAATTTGGAAATTAAAATGAATAATC
>NMRB01001422.1:137446-157445 GCA_002633025.1 Notospermus geniculatus
TGCTTTCTGTAATTTTTCTTGTGCAAGATTATGTCTCTTCATTTCAGCAGCATAACCATCTTTATCTAATGTTTTAAACAAATAACCAGAACCTGTAAAAGCAAACGCATTAACTAAAGCGCCACCTATCATCATCCCAATAGCAGCCATTTAATTTATCAAAAGTAAACTGTATTTTATCAAAGTGGTTAAACATGGCATCGAATTCACTTTCGTTTTCAAACACATAATTTTCGATAAATTCCTTTGCTTTATCTAATTGCTTTTTAAATAAATCAAAATCTACTTTAGTACTCTTTTTAAGATTCTCTGTAGCATTTAAAGGCATGATGTTAATCCAATTATCTCTAATTTCTAAGAAAGGTGAAGCATTAGAGAATTGCTTAAAATAGTTAATTGGAATAACATGGTCAAAATGTTCATTAAAAGGATCTTTATTTTGAGATTTAACCCATTCATAAAAGAATTTATCACTACACTTTAGAACAGATGAAAATATTCCTACTCGTGAAATAGTGTTTTTTATTTTCTCGTAAATATATCTATCTTCATCATTATCAATTTTTTCTTGTCTATTTCTTTCTGCTATTTTTCTAGTGCATTTTTTACAAATACATTTTAGAGCAGAAGGAGAAAATTCTTCAAGCGGTTTTGTTTCTCCGCAGCATAAATTATCACCTCTGCAGGTTTGGGCTCCGTGCTTGATTAACTCAGTAGTTTCATTTAACTTTAACTCTTTCTTCCGTTTATTGTTGATAATTATACTTCTCTGCATTTAAAAACATAAAATTTATTTAATGATATTATGTGGAATAATTCCTTGTTGGTATATATAGTCCAAACTCATATTACTTATGGCTACAACACCGCCGAGTTTAAAAATTTCTTCTAAATTAGCTTGACTTGGAGAACCGATATTTATTCTCAGAAACCTCTTAAGGACGTAAGAATAACCAATTGTTACTCCGGCTAATAGAGTACTGCGATATAAAGTATTTTGACGGATAAACTTAGTTTTATGGAATAACTGGACATTTCAATGCAGAAACTTACATTTTTGCCGATAAAATGTATGGTATAAAACCAGTTTTTTTGTCATAAAATATAGATTTTTGACAAAAGGTAAGTTTTATGACAGAAGAAACTAAGGCTGGTATTTTAGAATGTTCCTTTATTTTGGTCAAAAGTCAACCTTTCATGTAGCCTTTGGGGAAGGTCTTCTTTCATAAGGTCGACTTTTGAGTTTACGTTTTTAGAACTGATCTTAAGTACATGTAATTCCTTTATCGAGGAATTCCTTTAGTGAAAGGCCGACTTTAGGAGAGCTTTCCAAAGGAATTCCTTTTGAAAGGCCAACCTTAAACCAATTATCTCCTTAGAATAGAATGATAACTGATGTAACAGACTTTTATTGCCATAAAAGTATGAATGGATTCGTTTGTAGAGTAATTTGCACAAGGCGCTTCTCACCCTCTCAGCAAAAGGGGGTATAAAAAATACCGGAAATTTTAAATTTCTGGTATTTTTATTTTTGTGTAAAAAAATCAAAATTGTAATACAATTTTTATTTTTTTACACAAAAATTTCTGACGTCGACTCTACTAAAATTTAACCCTTTGGATCCTAGAACCCCTTGAGGAGATCATTTTTGCCCAGTTGCCAAATATTTCGAAAATCAATAGCACCATCCGATAGTGGACTAAAATCGACTCGATACCAAGCTTAAAAGGCCCGCGAGGCCCAGAGAGGGGGCATCTTAAAAGTTACTAAACTTGTCAATTTCTTTCAAAGTTTCTCAATGTCCGTAACTATTCAGTAGAGATTTTTTCAAAATGTAACCAAAAGACCTCATTACCAGAGGCAGCAGCTTCAAAATCCCAAGGACATGCTTTAGCAAAGGTCGACTAAAGGTTGGCTCAGACCAACCTTAGAAATAAAGGAATCCCTAAGCAAAAACAAAGGTTAACTTTTAGATAAGGAACGTTCTAAAAACGGTGTCGACCTTACGAAAGGAAAAGAGGTAAGTTCGGCTTTTTCATGCAAATAAAGGTTGATTCTAAAATCACGAAAGGCTGACCTAACATGAGAACAATAGGCGTAAGGCCAACCTTTAGCCTAAAGGAGCGTTCTAAAATACCAGCCAATGTTTTCTTCTATAAAAGTTGGTTTTATGAAAAAAACTTAGGCCGGTATTTTAGAACGCTCCTTTAGGCTAAAGGTTGGCCTTACGCCTATTGTTATCATGTTAGGTCAGCCTTTCGTGATTTTAGAATCAACCTTTATTTGCAGGAAAAAGCCGAACTTATCTCTTTTCCTTTCGTAAGGTCGACATCGTTCTTAGAACGTTCCTTATCTAAAAGTTAACCTTTGTTTTTGCTTAGGAATTCCTTTATTTCTAAGGTTGGTCTGAGCCAACCTTTAGTCGACCTTTGCTGAAGCATCTCCTTGGGATTTTGAAGCTGCTGCCTCTGGTAATGAGGTCTTTTGGTTACATTTTGAAAAAATCTCTACTGAACAGTTACGGACATTGAGAAACTTTGAAAGAAATTGACAAGTTTAGTAACTTTTAAGATGCCCCCCTCTCTGGGCCTCGCGGGCCTTTTAATAGAAAACGCTGAGCTAGGTATCGAGTCAATTTTAGTCCACTATCGGATGGTGCTATTGATTTTCGAAATATTTGACAACTGGGCAAAAATGATCTCCTCAAGGGGTTCTAGGATCCAAAGGGTTAAATGTTAGTAGAGTCGACGTCAGAAATTTTTGTGTAAAAAAATAAAAATTGTATTACAATTTTGATTTTTTTACACAAAAATAAAAATACCAGAAATTTAAAATTTCCGGTATTTTTTATACCCCCTTTTGCTGAGAGGTTGAGAAGGGCCTTGTGCAAATTACTCTACAAACGAATCCATTCATACCTATGGCAATAAAAGTCTGTTACATCATTTATCATTGTATTCTGAGGAGATAATTGGTTTAAGGTTGGCCTTTCATAAGGAATTCCTTTGGAAAGCTCTCCTAAAGTCGGCCTTTCACTAAAGGAATTCCTCGATAAAGGAATTACTTAAGGTCAGTTCTAAAAACGTAAACTCAAAAGTTGACCTTATGAAAGGAGACCTTCCCCAAAGGCTACCTTATGAAAGGTTGACTTTTGACCAAAATAAAGGAACATTCTAAAATACCAGCCTTAGTTTTTTGTGGATAAAATACAGGTTTTTGATCAAAAGTTAGATTTTCTCCCCAAAAAACCAAGTTTTATAAGCATAAAAATAAGTTTTATTCCAAATAACATAGGACAGGTTTTTTTGAATAACTGGACAATTCGCTTGCCATATGTGCCTATGAAAATACTGTTTTCAGTCTTGTCTTTTAATATCCAATCGGCTTACACGTAGGCCCTACTTTGTATTTGCAGGACTTTACACTACTTGCTATTGAAGGAAATGGCAGACCACCCAGAACGCCTCAGGGCAAAAGCCATTGTCGGTCCAGATCACCCAAAGATGATTGCGCCAAACATTGCACCTGTACAGGGGTAACAATTGCTGAATTGTTGGAAAAGAAGAAGTCTAGGATGAGAAAAGACAACCAGTAGATCCTAATGGATGCAAATGTGGGCATTGTAGAACCATGCCTACAAGACGTGAGCAAATTTGCTGTGGCCAGCGCTGGCCTGCAAGACGACAGATGCAACTGTGCGCCAGGTTGCTCTGAACTTTGGAGTTCAGAGCTATGGGCAGCAACTCTGTTGCAAAAACAACAAGATATTCACTGCCATTGTTCTTCCTTTATGTTCAGTACTACATGTACGATGTTGGTGCATTCGTTATCCAGCACGTGTTCAGTGGTGAAAATTGACACTTGTAGAGCAATTGTGGAGGTTTTGTTTGATAGGTTTGTAAGAATTCCAATCGGCGAAGAATTGAAAAGGACTGTTGAAGTTTTGTAAGTGAAGTGGGGCTTCCCTGGGTACTGTGAGGCAGGAGGAGATGGGTCTCATATTCCAATTATTGGAACAAGTAACAATAAAATGGACTATTTTTGTCGGAAACAAAATTATAGCATTGTGTTATCGGTGCAGGGTGTTGTCGATGCGGACTAATAGACATAAACATTGGTCGCCCTGGAAGTGTCCACGATGCCCGAGCGTTCGCATTGTCAGACATTTATCCCAAAGAAGAAAATAATGAGCCATACCCTGTTTGGATGGAGAGGATAAATGATACAGACTTACCGTTGGCCCAGCTAGGAGACAGCGCGTACCCATTGTTACCATTGTGCATGAAACCTTAAAGGTTACCTGAAAGGCATTGCATGATTTTTTTTCGAGTGAAAAACAATTAAGATGTGGTTCGAGTAAAAAACAATAAGATGGTGTTTCTACATGACAACCAAACTACTTGGTATCCATGGCTGTCCAGGCGATGGGTTCATAAGGTGAAAGCTACTATCCAGAAAACCACATATTATTAATACTAAGGGGGTAGACCACTGCAGTAAGACTGACTGGACAAGAAAAATACATCAAAACTACACCTAACGGCCCTAGTTAACTTACTTACTTTAATGTTTTTTATATGTTTAAAAAATCTAATGACATCAAATGTGCCGTTCTCTGCTGCCTGATATGGTGGCCAGGGTGTGTAGTCATTCTTTTTAAATTCCCATAACTTGGAAATGGGTGAACCGATTTTCATGCGGTTTTCAGTTTCATGCTGCCTGATTAATGCTCTACAGTATTACGTAGAAAACCAGAAGTGGATGAAACCCTTTCACAGCATTGTCGTTAATAGCCGGGAGCCGGGTAAAATACCCGGCTGATAACATCTGTCTACCCGGCTGAAAAGAGTAAACAAAACTGGTTGTATTCTATTGATCTGAAAGTCCCACGTGGTGTAGTGTTTATTCAATTCAACGTTTTCTGCTTAAATGGCCGACGTGTGGTGTTCCATACTTGATATTGCTCCCCATATCGCACCTAATTGATGCGTGTGTGCGCAAAAAGACTGAAAAATTGAGGTGGCCGGGGTGCTGAAATCCTGCCTCTGGTGCCAGGAAATCGCATCTCAGGGCTTCTGGAAAAAAAATTCTGGGGGAGGACTCCCACAACCCCCGTTATCCGGAAGACACATCGCGCCTCGGACGCTCATTGGGGCGGGCTTTGCCCGCCAAGCCGGTCTTACCGACTGTTGATTAACGATACCCGTCTGGCCAAATCCTTAGCGACAACGCTGCTTTCAGGTACCCTTTAACGAGACAACTGGAAACTGACAACAGGCACACTTCAATTACTAGTACCGTCTGAGTGGGGTGAGAATGGTGGTAGAAAATGCCTATGACAGACTGAAAAGGACGCTGGCGAATTTTGCTGAAGCGTTTTGATGTAAAACTTCGAAACATGAACAATATTGTGGCTTCATGTGCTCCTCCGCAACTTGTGTGAGACATTTGAAGAGTCATTCAAGAGGAAATGGCTTGATGATGTTCCAAATGGTGAAGATAATGAAGCCTCCAGACCCAAGGATGATACTGATGCAGTGCGTATCCGTGAGGATTACATCAGTGAAACATACATGCTTATACTTATCAAGTATAATTCCTCCAAGGTGGGACTCGGACATTAAAGTTTTGCTCAGGACTTGTGTTAGTGAATTCTATGGGTGTCATACCATTAGGAATTACTCATCATTTTACTGGGCTATTTTTTCCCTGTAAGCTGTGAGCTTCTGAAGTTGGTGTTATCGGAAAATAAGTTACCGGTAATACATTTTGACACAACTTCTATCCTTAGTCTCCTCTAAATCATCATTTTGTGGAATGGGGGACAACCACAAACCTGCCATTTTAGAGTTGTGTCGTGTGTGTTGTGACCGATGGCACACCCGAAAAAAGAAAAAAACGCATAATCCAGTGTTGGCGTCATCTAAAAAGTCAAGTGTTCTCTCATTTTTTAAATGGAATTGACATTTCGAAGGATAAAGAGGTATTCATTCACCATACAAGGATGACTGCTATGCAACCAAATATGTGCACTTCAGAGGCGAATGTCAAAGAAGAAATCAAATATTTTGGGTACCATACGGCTACGAGGGGAGTTGTCAGGTGTGTAAAGTGTTTGAAGATCTCACAAAACCAAAGGTAAAGGTAAAGGTGTAAGGGTCATCTAGAAGGAGGTAAATTTCAAGTTTGAGCATTCTGGGTCAAGCCGTTTCAGAGTTACAGCACTTGGATGATTTTCAGGTTACGGCACCGGGCGCCCATATTGGATGTCCGATCGGGTCGAAACTCGGTATTTTTTTAGCTACCCTCTAATACATGTTTATGCAAGATATGAAGTCGCCCCGGTGAAATAATGAAGAACTGTGTGGCAGGTTCGTTACTTTTGTCGAACTTTGACCTCTGTGACCTTGAAAAGTAGGTCAAATCAAAAACCCGTTATATATGTTATGTATTCTAATTAGATACACCTATGATAAAAATTTGGAGATGATCCAGTCATTAGTTCAGGAGTTATTGCACTTTTTGTTTTCTTGGTTTTGGCCACCTGGAGGCCAAGCCAAGAATCGAATCGGACCGAAACTTGGTGTCTTAGGTCATCTGACCTAGGGGTATATATGTACCAAGTTTCAGATCAATAGCTCCAGCTCCAGCGTGCCCTGCTAACGGACGCCGACGGACGACGGACACTGCACCACGACAAAAGCTCACGGGTGAGCTAAAAAGGATGTGTGAAAGTATGCTATGCAAGCACTGGACATGAGGCAGATGACCCCATATGGGGAGCATAAATTAATTTATTGGAAATTGTCAGTGGTGTTACCCTATCATCTGGCAACACCACTAGTGGGCAACACCACTGCGGCAACAACGCCTGCGGTGCTCGCGAAAGTTGTAAGGATTTGGGAAAGGTTGTATAAATTTATTTTATTGCATCTAGATAGCTGGATCATATTTTTAGACAATGCCAAGACTGAGTTAAGAGCTGCGAAAAAGCAGCGGCTTTGCCGCATAAGGAGGGGTGCTGATCCAGAACAGCGGGCCCAATACCTTACCAAAAAGAGAGGTCGTACAAGCAAGACCTAGTGAGTGGTAAACGTAAATTGGTGAAAGACATGAGTGACCGGGAACACAGAAAGAAGGAAAGAGAATGGAAAACTATTAAAAGGCTTCTTCAAGTACTGCTTCCAGAACAGTTACAGGGATGCTGCTGAGGCTGACACAAGGCCTGTCTACACCATCAAAATTTTTTTTAAAAATAGTGCCAATGGCACTGTGCCAGCTTGGCTTTTTAGCACAGTGGTGGAAAGCATAAGCCATATCAGAATCCCATACAAGCCATCTTTGACAATATCTGTGACCAAAGCATACATAGCAGATTTTGTGAGTTTGGTTTTGGCCTCCTGGTAGCAAAGTCAAGAATTAGATTTCACCAAAATTTCGTCAGGAAGTCACCACAAGCTAGAGGTAAATACAAACAAAGGTTCAATACAATAGCTCAAATGATTATCAAAATATAGCCCTTTTAAGTTTTTCACAAAACGCCCCCTACCTACCAAAATAGGAATCACATCGCACCCAAACTTGAACTTGACCTACATTTTTTGGTCATACACACCTGTATGCAATATGAAAATGATCCTTCAAAAACTGAAGGCGCTATCCATCTGACAAGGAAAAATTTGATATTTTCATTTTGGCCCCCTAGTGGCAAAGTCAAGAATCAGATTGCGCCGAAACTTCGTGTGCAAGTCAGCACAAACTAGAGGTACATACATACAAAGTTTCATCGCGATAGCTCAAGCTATTCTCAAAATACAGGCCTTTGAATTTTTTCACAAAACGCCCCCTACTGGCCAAAGTAGAAATCGCATCGCACCCAAAATCGAACTTGACCTAGAATTTGTGGCCATACACACCCATATGCAATATGAAAATGATCCGTCAAAAACTGAAGGCGCTATCCATCTGACAAGGGAAAGTTTACGGACACACGCACTAACGCACGCACGCACGNTATACAGTGACCCATGCATGGTGTATGGTTTGCATTATTATGTTGGGGCCGTCTCATAAGTTGTTGGTAGTGGAACACAAGTGGTGTTGATATAGCTTTACAAAAACGTCAATTTCTCAAAAACTAAATGACGTATTTTGACAGTAACTTGCTAAATCACCTTTATTTTTGCATAACTTCATTCTGGCCAAGGAATTTTGGTGAAAAATCCAGAAACAAAAAAGTTTGTTTTTGGACCTTTTTTCAATGACAGATTACGCATTGAAGAAGTGAATCTTGCGCAAAAACACTGATGCCCAGTTGTAGTCAACAAGATTTCCGACCTTATGCAGAAAACCGCATTTAAATTGGTTTGGTGGTTTATGAGATATTTGAGATAGTAGGTGTTGATATTAATACGAACAAGACTGTACAAGGATTGGTATTAACATCTGAGTATCGTAAGGCTCCGCAAATATATGGTAATACAATCACCAGGTAATTTTACAGAATAGTCCTTGGAACTCTTCTGACACGTTTCTGTAAAATGTACTGTTTTACACTGTTAGCATTGGCAATTAGTTGGAATCGTCCACACCCTTTCATGTGTCACAGCAGAGCACGAACTTGTGTTAACTTGTGTGATAATTTACAGCTTTCAGAAATGTCTCAGTAACTGTTCGAGCAGAAGAACTGCACTGTTTACTTGTGTTTTAAAATTTGTGATGTATGGGTTTTGGCAACCTTTGTTTCATTAGTGAGTTACTTAAAAGATTGGTAAGTTCAATAACACAGTAGGTACCTAGAACTTAGTGTGTGGTTTTTTTAGTTTGTTTAANCTCCTCTTCTTTTTGCCCGACCGGGCATTCATAATCACAAATTTCTGTTTTTTATTGCCCGGGGGGGGGGGGCAATGAAAAATAGACTAAGTCCCGTTTTTTATTGCCCCCCTGGGGCAGCTAAAATCAACTCCGATGGTAAGGTGTGGTATACACCACACTTTGGAGTCTACCACCCCCACAAGCCCAACGCAAAGGTCAGAGTGGTATTTGACGGTAGTGCCAGTTGCGAAGGGGAGAGTTTGAACAAGCACCTTCTACAGGGCCCAGATTTAAACAACAACTTAGTCGGAATTTTGTGTACGTTTAGAAAGGGTCTGATTGATATATGTTGTGATATAGAGGGAATGTTCCACCAGGTCTCTGTGGATAAGGACTGTAGGAATTTATTGCGCTTTTTCTGGTGGGACAGGGGTGACACTGAGAAACAACCCTCTGTTTTCCGTATGACACGACATCTCTTTGGCGCTACTAGCTCTCCCTCTGTTGCCAGGTTTGCCCTGAACACTGCTGCTAACCAACTTGAGACCAAATACGGGAAGTTAGCTGCCGATTTTGTACGCAATGATCATTACGTTGATGACGGAGTGACCTCAGTGGACTCAACAAGAGATGCGCTCGAGCTTGTAAGTAAGGCACCGCAACTATGTAAAGAACGTTGTTTCAGGGCTCACAAGTTTGTATCAAATGATCGGAGGGTTTTGGAAAGCATTCCATTGTCAGAAAGAGGGAAAAGTATCCAGGAGTTGGATTTGAGGCAGGACGACCTACCAATTGAGCGGACACTCGGAATCCAGTGGCACATACAGTCGGACTCCTTCCAATTCTCTGTTACCTTGAAGGACAAGCCATTAACCCGTCGAGGCATCATGTCGACTGTTGCTTCCATTTTTGATCCCCTGGGTTTAGTGTCTCCGGTGATTCTGAGAACTGAAACTGGAACAGGCTGAGGCCTTGACTTCAGACAATGTATCAGTTATATATGTCATGATGATATTGTGAGGCCTACAAGCATTGGTAGCCTGGATGTGTTATTGTAAGCAATCTTTGAGAGACCAGTTTAAACAGAAATGGTTACATGATGTCCGAGAGTCGCCTAAATGTCGTGTTTATAGAATGTATAAAGAGGAGCATAAATACGAAGATTATCTGAGTTTGACGCAGTATTGGCATTTGATTACCAAATTTACAATGTGTAACCATAGGCTACCGATAGAAGTGGGGAGACATGAAGGTATACCAAGGATGGAAAGGTTATGTACACTAGTCATAACAATGTTGGTGATGAATTTCATGTATTGTTGGAGTGTACTGCTTTATCTCAATTGAGAACTCAGTGCCTACCAAATTATTTTTGTAACGGCCCGAATGTTTTTAAAATGAGATCGATTTTTGACAAAACTTATATCCCTAAGTTGTACAAGTTCCTCATGAGTTGTAAAAGACAATATCACTTGTTATAAAGCCCTGTAGATCTACCTGCCTACCCCGTTCCCTATCTTGCTGCTATCTTGCCTGGATTATTTGTGTGAATACTGTATTATCTGTAAATTCTTGTACCCTTCTTGTGGTAGAGAATAAACCTGAATTGAATTGAATTGAATTGAATTGCACAATGAACAGACCCAAATCTTGAAGACCCGAACCCTAATTAGGGTTATGATTCGACAATAGGCCACCTGCCCTTTCCGTCAAGTGTAATTTAAATTACAGAGGTGGTGACAAAATGTTTGAAAACCACTCTGGGCAGATAGGTCGAAAACATCTCGCCATGCACATAACGGCACTTGCCCATTAAAAACGTCAATCTATTGAGCTAAAAATGAACAGGTTTGTGTCTTTACCAAAAGGAGAAAATGGATTTGGTAACCCCCACGCGAGCAATGAAGCACCAACATGCTGTTTAGAATCACAGCGTTGCATCCATCCCGTCCTTATTTCTAAGCGAAATCAACATTTTCATATTTATCCGACTTAAAAAAAATTGTGCAACAAAGTTTAGTATTTTTTTTAAGTTGGTCGGACTCAACGGGTTTTACAGTGAAGGAAACTGCGTGTCAGGTCACTGAAAGAGACCCTCGTGCTCTGCGTGGGGAAAGACGTTCGAGTGGCAGCAAGCCTTGGTGACCCGCCCAAGAAATTCGACAATCAGAGGGCTGAAAGTATTAATAACGTGTTTAAAGAGGCTCTAGGGAACCAGTACGTCGACCAGTCTGCTGTTCATGACTTGGTTTATGATAATGTAGTACTTCCACATGAGAGAGAGCTGGTAAAAGCCATCTTTGGCCAAGGCGAATACACGCTGGTGCCATCATTTGCCAACTGAGAAGTACATCCGATCAGATGGAAGTCCATAACTCAGGAACAGCGGCAGCTACACATTCAAAAAGTGCTGAAGATCACAAGGTTGTCCAGTTATTCAAAAATCCTATATTTTCGCAATAAAACTTAGTTTTATGCTCATAAAACCTAGTTTTTTGACAAAAAAATAAGTTTTCTTCTAAAAAAACTAGTGTTTGTCATAACACTTATATTTTTGAAATAAAACCTGGTTCAATCATCAGTAAAAACGGTAGTTTTCTTTGTTTAAAACCGTCAGGTTTTCGGCAATAACTGGACAAATAATCAAGAAACCTATATTTATGCTTAAAAAACCTGGTTTTATACATAACCTATATTTTCTACAGAAAATACTGGTTTTATTGAAGAAAAAAGTTTCTTGAACAACTGGACAAACGGCGAAAAAGGGTAGGTTCCTGATAAAAACTTACTTTTTAAGGCATAAAACTTGGTTTTATTGAAAAACCTTGGGTTTTTTGACGGATAAACTTAGTTTTATGGAATAACTGGACATTTCAATGCGGAAACTTACATTTTTGCCGATAAAATATATGCACACCTACTGCACTGACTACGGTACCTGCAGTTACCGTACAAACAACATGGCGACCACGGATTTTCGATCCCGCGGTGAGTGCAGTATTCAGCTCGATTTCTCACGAAAAACGCAAGCTCAAGGGCTGAAACATACGTGGGGGATTCTTCACTATAGGAACTATCCACGACGTAAATTGTAGCCCAAAATATTTCCCCAATAAATGTGTACGGACCGAGAGAAAAATCGAAGCGAGGCAACGGTAACTCAATCTTGACAAATACGGTAACTCAGATGGTGCACTTCTTAGGGAGTACGGTAACTCTGAATAAATTCGGTAATATTGGGGCAAAGAAGAGGTTTGCAGCCAAAAAAGGCATGGTATTTCGATTAGATGAACANTTGCCGTAAAAAGCAAAGGTTGATCCGCTGAAGATTTTGGGAAATATTTAAGTTTATTAGCTGTGCATTTACTTTTGATTAAGGGTGTACGTTGTAAAGCCATACGAACCTTTAAAACGTGGCTGACGACTCGGACTTTTCGGTCTGTGCTCCGGTGGGGGCTCGGGTTTCCTGGGAACGGAAGGCTGCACTAGGACCTCTTCAAGTTCATTGAAGGGACAATACCTGGGCAGTTTCTCTGCTGTTTAAAGAAAGCAGATGACCGAATATTGGTGGCAACAATAGGGTCGTGGCTCCAAGAAATTCTAAAATAATATCCAGGTATATGTTCTACCTTAAAGGAATCAACCATAAAGGTTCAACTTACAAATTTAGCATTTTATGAATGTGGACAGTATCCCTTTAAACCTCAACAGAATTACATTCTGACTCTTCCATATGATAGGAGAGACCCTTCTGACGTTTACTGCAAATTTTGTTGAATTCCGACTAGTTGATCTGATGATACAAAAGGACTGAATTAATGAGAACCCCACGAACGATGTGAGCGCAGGGTCATCTGTGTAGATTTGAACAGGCTAACCTACATTTGCTCGTGGAACACAGTTCTGCTGAAAATTGCTCTGTTATCCTCAGAAATGGAATTCAAAGCATCAAGTTGACAGGTTCATGTACCCCTTCACCACAAAAAAGTTGAAGCTCCTGCCTATTACGTAAAGCCAAAATTCAGGCAGTGAGAGACATCTGATGGCAATGCATGAAGTGTATCCCTCAGTTACTTCATCGTTCGCAGTTAAACGTTAATGGTTGTTTCCTTTATGGTTCTACCTACATTACATTTACATCCCTAAGGCTAAGAATCAATTCACGCAATTATCGAGCGGCAGACGCTCGAAAGCATTGTTTGTTTCCGCCGCGTTGGTCGTGGACAAAGGATGCGACATCGCGCGGCCCGAAAATCGCGCGAATGGATTCTAATCCTGGCTGGGGGGGGGNCTGGGGGGGGGGGGGGGGGCATGTCTCTTTTAGAGCCAAATGTGGCATTTTCTTGTTGCATATGATGAGGGCTTTCAGAAAAGTTTGGTTAACATCTCCATACCTGGTACGTTTTTGTGTGATTTGAATTTAATTAGCATCCCTAAGCTAATTCCATTTGCCAATTCTATCGCAATGTACAGGGTAGGTGGGAGCGATGTACACAAAACTTTTAAATGGTTGGGTCTACACCCAATAAATGTGTGGTAAACAGATAGAAATATGGTACTTCTGGGTCACGTAAGCAGGTTTTTGATTGTCTAAGATAACCCAGTAACGAAATATTGCCTTTTTGCGTTTTTTGGGGCATTTTGGGGGAAAAACTCAAAATCCGGAGATCTAAAGGCAGAGCGCAATTTGCAACATGCCTATCTTAGTCAGAGGTACCATACTTCTATCTGTTTACCATACATTTATTGGGTGTAGATCCAACCATTTAAAAGTTTTGTGTACATCGGTCCCTATCTACCCTGTACATTGCGATAGAATTGGCAAATGGAATTAACTTAGGGATGCTAATTAAATTCAAATTACACAAAAACGTACCAGGTATGGAGATGTTTTAACATATGATGAGGGCTTTCAGAAAAGTTTGGTTAAAACCAAATTTTTCTTGTTGCATATGATGAGGGCTTTCAGAAAAGTTTGGTTAAAACCAAACTTTTCTGAAAGCCCTCATCATATGCAACAAGAAAATGCCAGATTGGGCTCTAAAAGAGACATGTACGCGAAAACCCGCCCAGAGCCAGGACTATTCTAAGACTTAGGCTCCACCGACCCATTTGACCCCTGTGAAACGCGTTTCAGAGGGGCCTAGACGCAACTAAACACTGAGGCGGGTCACATCGATTCATACCACCTTAGAGACGAAATCTGACCTCCTCGCCAAAAACTGCCGAAATGGTCGTTCTATGCGGTTTGAAGGCGAAATTTCTTTATGGAGGCCTGTGGAAGGTTATTTAATGCTGTTCAATTCGGGTGGATCTTCCAAAGCTAGTGTAAAATATGATTTACAGGCGAAAAATAAACCAAAAAATTTGTCATATACGTCATCAAATTGAGAACTTTATATTCATGAGCTCGCCGAAGGGCTTCCGAAGTGTGCCGAAGAACGCTCGGAACCTGTCAGTGTTACTCTTTCCAACGCACAAGTCAGACGGCTTATTCATGTACATGTAATGCCTGCCTAGAAAGGTAGGTTACAATAACGAGGGCATGCCAAAAAACATCAAAATCGTTACCTACTAGTTATGAATTAGGCCATCGCCGCATTTGTATCACTAAAATATTCGGCGTTCTCGTGGCGAGCCCGGTAGCCCAGTGCTTACAGCCCAGCATGAGCAAAGAATTGTTACCGTCATCCTTGGGTTCGAGTCCGGTCGGTGGAAGGACTTTTTCTCCCCATTTTTTTCTTTCACATACATTTACTGTGTTTGGAAGTAGACTTGTCCCGATAATAGGGAGGTTTCGAAATCAAACGATAAACGTAAACGTTAACGACAACGTTACTTTTGTACCGAATATTCAGTATAAAATCTGGTTAATGTGTAGTACGAAAAATAAATAAAATAACGTTGTCGTAAAGTTTACGTTTATATCGTTTGCTTTCGAAACCTCCCTATTATTTTTCTTTCCCCTGCCCAAAACGGTTACACGCCGCAGCAACTCCACTCTCGCTGCATGATCTAACACCACAAAACGTCACTTCGCGAACCCCGTCGCCGTCAGGCTGGTATATGGCTAAACAGGTAAACACCTCTTCTCACACTCGACAGCTATAAAAGCTGTCGGGTGTGAGGAGAGGTCCATATTGTCCACTTCCAAAATAACCCCAACCAACAGTAATCCACCACCCCCTGTTCCCATCAATCTAGATAAGAGATCTAAGATGTTGATTTTGCGTAATCCTATTGTTTTCCTTCTCTGCCTGATTTATAACAAAATGGAAAATAGGCTGTTGCCTTGCTGGAAAGTTATGCAGTTGAACAGAGAATTCTTTGTTATGTCAGAAACTTGCTTTAAATTTTCAAAATCCGATGAAAATTAACGATTTTACAATGCTAAATTTGTAGCATGTTTGGGCCATAAACCATACGCATTCCCCCTTGCCTTGATACAGATGATTGCTTAATCTGTAGAGGATTGGAATGGCTCACTTGAGTGGGGGCAAGGTGCAATTAGGTCAGTAGCTCAGATTAACCAGGTGATGTAAGATTATGTACAATAAGTAAACGTGGATAAGTAAACTGGGTCTTCTTCCGGTCATCTGTCAATTGGCAATTTTCGACAGCAATACCTTTTGGAGCCCGCCATGCCCGCTGGAGCGCTTTTCTAATGCGTCATTCGCTGCGGTTTACTGCGGTTGGAGGGAGGTATTCATGTGATCAACCAAGACTGACCTACTTGTTTATTATGCATGAACGGTATACCGCAAAACATGCCAAAACGTGACCATCTCCACTCAACCCTGTAACGTTTTTCAGTGAGGCCCGTGAGCCAGTGTGACAACACAATAGATTGACGGAATAAGCGGCGACTGAACAATGAGCGACACACAGAGAAACAGCGAGTCCGTTTCCCAGTGTGTTCCGAACAATGGGAATCACACAGAAAAACGGCCACACTAAAAAACGTTACACTTGTGATCGGAAGAGGACCCAGTATTTTCTAAGGCCCTGTTTACCTAATGTACTCACAATGATCAGTGAAAAGAATGACCCTGCGGATCTCAACTATCCCAACACAAAACACGATAGGATTAACTTGAGAAGGATCAGCAGCTTCCATTCTTGGATGTCTGCATCATCAGGATGCCAGAAAAATGAAATGGTCTGTGGACCATGTGCTTACCTGGCTGAATGTGCCAGAAGAACAAAATGAATTCCTGGGTAATATGATTTTGGTCAAAATTTCAAGGTCAAAACATTCTCGCTTGTCAATGTCTTGAGTAATTTATGACTAAGTGCCAGTCCATTTTCCAAAATGGCTGCCTGGTAACCATATACATGTATTAGGGGTCCAATTGGACAAAAATTTGCTACACACATACAGGCTTCCTTTGATACGTGATCACACCAAATTAGAAGATACTAGGTCAAATAGCCACGAAACGTGCCACCAAATAGCAAATTTTTTGGGGACCTGGACCTCTGTGATTTTGACAAGTAGGTCAAATCAAAATTTCATTACGTATGTCATGTACGCAATTAGATGCACGCATAGTGAAAATTTGGAGACGATCAAGTCGTTAGTTGAGGAATTATTGGACTTTGAGTTTCATTTTGGCCACCTGGTGGTCAAGCCAAGAATCAAATCGGACCGAACTTGTCCTCACAGGTCATCTGACATAGTGGTATGTATGTACCAAGTTTCCGGTCAATGGACCCAGCGGTTACGAAACGTGGCACCAAATGGCAAAATTCTGAATTTTGACCTGATAGATCAGGAGCCATTACAGTTTTAATTCTTTTTAACTCTTACGATGGTGCAGCGTCCGTTGTCCGTTGGCGGGGCACGTTTCGTAACCGCTGGGGCTATTGATCTTAAACTTGGTACATATATACCCCTAGGTAATATGACCTATGACACCAAGTTTCGGTCCGATTTGACTCTTGACTTGGCCACCAGGTGGCTAAAACCAAAACACAGAAAGTGCAATAACTCCTGAACTAATGACTGGATCGTCTCCAAATTTTTATCATTGGTGTATCTAATTAGGATACATCACATATATAACGGGTTTTTGATTTGACCTACTTTTCAAGGTCACAAAGGTCAAAGTTCAGTTTTTTTTCTTAACCGCCTGGGCTATTGACCTGAAAGTGGTACATATATACCTCTAGGTCATATGAACTATGACACCAAGTTTCGGTCCGATTCGATTCTTGGCTCGGCGACCAGGTGGCCAAAAGCCAAAACACAAAAAGTGCAATAACTCCTGAACTAATGACTCGATCATCTCCAAATCATTATCACAGGTTTATCTAATGAGGATACATGACACGCGTAATGGGTTTGTGATTTGACCTACTTTTCAAGGTCACATAGGTGAAAGGTCGAAATTTTGCCACTTGGTGGAATTTTTCGAAACTGCTTGGGCTTTTGATCTGAAACTTGGTACATACAGCCCTATGTCAGTTGACCTATGACACCAAGTTTCGGGTACGATTTGATTCTTAGCCTGGCCACCAGGTGGCAAAAATAAAAACTCTAATTCAATAATTCCTAAACTAACGCCTGGATCGTCTCCAAATTTTCATCATCGGTGCATCTAATGATGATACATGACATGTAACGGGTTTTGGATTTGACCTACTTTTCAAGGCCACAGTGATCAAAGTTCAAAATTCTGTCTTTTGGTGGCAAGTTTTGTGGCTATTTGACCTGATATCTTCTGACTTGGTGTGATCAGGTGTCTGGGTACCCTTTGTACCTGGAACTCAAGGCTTGCCTGGGAACATTTCGATTGTCTTCTGGTACATTCACCGAGGTGAGCACATCGTCCATTGACTATTTCATTTTAATAGTACCACTGATTCTGCATTTATGGTACTACACTATTGCACCGAACATTGTTCCAAACTCAAGGAGGATATTGAGATGAAATTCTTATCATGTCTTTATCTTATCATTACCTAGTGTTATAGTATTCGGTTGAACATTTCAGGAGATATTGAATTTTGAAAAGTGGGAAATTTTTTAATAACCCGATAATACCAAGTTATAGTTCAATAGCCCCAGCGGTTGTGAAATGTGCCACCAAAAGGCAGAGTTCTGAACTGTGACCTCTGTGACCATGAAAAGTGGGTCAGATCAAAAACCCGTTATATTATCATCATTAGATACACCTATGATAAAAATTTGGAGATGATCCAGGGGTTTTCGGAACCAGGGCGCAGTTTACATTTTGGGATAAGAGTGGGATGACCTACCTGAGGAGGTTGAATATTATGTAAGAATGTGATTTGCCAAAAAAAGAACCTTTGTAGAAAGAAGCTGAATTGCAGGTGCCCCGCCGTTAGCGGTACAATGAGTGACTGCACCAATGCAGATGAAAGCACTGTAGGGGGCCTACACCGGTAGGCCGAGGCCTATCAGCATTGATGAGTGAGAGGGTGCATTGTGCATGAAGCCAAAGCACCCTCTCACGAAATGAGGGAGCTTGCAATTGTGAAGTTGGAAATGAAGCTATCCTACAGAGCAGCGGGTTTGGAGATGTCAAATCGAGTGTTCTGTTACCACAGGAGGTTATCAAGAAGTGACTTTGTTTTGTGAAAGTTTTTATTGATCACCCTATGTAATACACCTCGTACAAGGCACCCCGAACGCCACGTGGACTATCCACATTGGCGAACATGTCCGAGTTGCTCGATCCCATGTGGAGTGCACAGAATGTTCATACGTCATCCAAAAACCTGTCTGGTTGGAAAATGCATGACGCCACGAAATCGACCTACTTCTCATCATACGCAGAAGCTGCCGTGTCATCAATCCTTGACCTAATTCGATCAAAAGCAATTTCCTGCAAAGTCAAAGTTCTTCAAAGACAACGTGAATCCTACATCTGTTAATGGTATCTCAGTCATTCCAGGCGAATAGAGTTCTCAAACTTGGCCCGATCATAGAAAACTGGCCTCGCACAATGACAACCAGCAGAAAAGAACACTAAACCATTTTGAAGTGATCCGCAAAAGCCATCGCCGTGTTATGCTGCCGCCTTGCGGCGGGTTCCGGGATCACTGCGTCCAGTCATTAGTTCAGGAGTTATTGCACTTTTTGTGTTTTCGGTTTTGGCCACCTGCTGGCAAAGACAAGAACCGGAGCGGATCGAAACTTGGTGTCATAGGTAATATGACCTAGGGGTGTATATGTACCAAGTTTAAGATCAATAGCTCCAGCAGTACGAAACGTGCCCTGCTAACCGACGGACGACCGACCGCAGGTGAGGTAAAAATGACCAAATCCTAAGTTGAAGATATCGCACGCTGTTATTCTTTGCCTGGCTCGAGAGTGGGACAAGAAAGTGGACAGGACTTACTGTTTCTGACTATACCCCCACCCCTATCATTATCTTCAACTTAGGATTTAGTCATTTTTGCCGAGTTCATGAATGGGACACGTAAGTGTGAGTTTAGAGTACCGGTACCTACCTTTTCCCGCAGGGCTGCAGCAACATTCGATAATAATACACAAGATGGCACAGACGACAAAGATGCCAACAAGGCTGCCGCCAACAATGATGGGCCAGGACTCTGCAGCGTCCATTTTCAATGTCCAACTGGAAAAGAAGAATAATTCTGGTTCGCTCACAAAAGGTATTAACGCTTTCGCGTCCGGGTTCATTTGAAAAGTGTACGTACATTGTGTCACATGGATTTCTCGTGTGTTTACCAAAAACTTGCCTACCTCCCCAAAACTGCAACCAAAACTGGTGACAAGACACTCATTCTGGAGGCAACTAAATGGGCCACAACCTCATGCGGGTTTGCTTGTTCTAAAATGTCTGTGAGAGAAATAGGCCAGAGCCGAAGATGCAAGTTGTGAGGAAAAATAGTCAAATTCTGCCAACGTTTTTGTCAGGTTACGAATCTTAAAACGTCTGATCTCGAAAACCGTTGCTCCTACGTGTCTAAAAGTTTCAAAAAATTCACATCCTGCTTTTTTCTCCCCTCTCTTTTGACACTAGTTGAGACGCGAGTTCGTACGTGCTTCCGTTCCGGAGATATAGACGTTTTGTCACAAAATGTCAGCTCTGCACTTTGGACTCGGTCAATGTAGAGCCCAGGACAAACGTTTAAACGCTATTTCAGGTTTCTTCAAACAGAGCAAAGTCGCTTATTTGGGGGGGGGGGGGGT
>NMRB01001422.1:169651-186938 GCA_002633025.1 Notospermus geniculatus
CATCTATAAAACGAAGACCCAACTATAAAACGAAGATCCCCACTACTATAAAACGAAGACCCAACTATATAACGAACATCCCCACATCTATAAAACGAAGACCCAACTATAAAACGAAGATCCCCACTACTATAAAACGAAGACCCAACTATAAAACGAAGATCCCCACATCTATAAAACGAAGACCCAACTATAAAACGAAGACTCAGCTATAAAATGATGGGTTGTGTCAGTAACCAGTGAATAACCACAATGAAGGGTCCAAAATGGAAAAGTTGCCCTCAGGGAAAAGGGTCCAAACGGTTATTTTTGGTCGGATTTAAGCGGGGTTGCTTTTAAACAACAGATCTCAGAAATCTCTTACCCTTTTCATAGGGAAAGAGTCTGAACTTGAGGAAATTGATCTCTATAATAATGTCATTGGGACTTCTAAGTTCTGATTGGCCGATTAAAGGACCACAGTATTGCTTCCCAATCCTGCGTTACACCTACCCGCGTTAAGGGAGACCTCTATTGACGACTTGGTAAACTACCGCTATCAACCTATGCTACGTGCATTGTATTGTAATCAAACATTCTCCAACACTGGGGCGAAAAGCTTAGCTACAGTATTGGAGAATGGTACTGGTGGCGCCGGCTGTCGACAGAAAGTGGCAATACCTTGGTCCTTTAATAAGTTAGTCTCTCAACAAACCCATGTGGCTTCCTTCCAATGATAAGGCTAATTCACAACCTCCTGCCAAAAAACCTGATATCATCCCAGACGTCTCATTTCCCATGGTTCACAGAGGTTTACCAACACTTTGTGCTTTATTTCGATGATCTCCACATCGAAGCCACAGCGACGAAGCGGCCGTATTGTTGTGGAACGGACACTAGCACCGCAGGACTGGAGCGGCAAATGCTGGAACCAACATAGGCCGAATGCGCATGCTCCGTTCTCTCCAAGTGCATGAAACACCGCAGGGTTATTTTTACATCAGACTCCTCCAACAAATAATATAAGCTGGGTTGATCATATCAAAGCCCTCGGAGTAATGAACGGGTATAAAATCAATGAAGACCATATCTGGCAAGAGAAATTCCAGAAGATTAAAAAACGACTAGAAAATTGGGCGAAACGAGA
Organism: Notospermus geniculatus; assembly: GCA_002633025.1. Classification (NCBI taxonomy): domain Eukaryota; kingdom Metazoa; phylum Nemertea; class Pilidiophora; order Heteronemertea; family Lineidae; genus Notospermus; species Notospermus geniculatus. The sequence goes on from NMRB01001422.1 coordinate 170,778, forward strand.
CTTAACATACTATGGCAAGGTCCTGATCCTAAAAACCATGGGTATGTCAATTGCAAATTATGAAATACAAATGAGGGGAATAAGTGAAAAACACTTAAAGGAACTGAAAACTATCTTGTTTAACTTTCTATGGGATGGAAAGCATCCCCTAGTCAATAGAGAGTCAGTCGCCCTTCCAACCTCTCAGGGAGGACTGAAAATGATTGACATAGAGAATACAATAAAAATCAGACAAATCAGGCTAATGGATAAAATAATCTCTGCAAAAGAGGACAAATGGGCAGTCCTCCCAAGATACTGGTTAAACCGTGCTGCACACAAAGTTGAAGAAGACCTCTTCATCACTAGATGCTCAAAATTCGACGGTTTCCATCTCAAACATATTCCGGATTTCTACAAAAAATGTTTTATTTGCTTGGGCCAAACTGATACAACAAAGAGAAATCAAAACAAAAGAAGAAATTTTAAATGAAAACCTTTTTGGAAACGATCGAATATTGTCGGGTAACAAATCACTGTTGTTTCCAAGTTGGCAAAACAGCGAAATTAATAAAATCAAAGATGTATGGGACACAAATGAGGGAACATGGACAAATGAAAGGATAATCATTGAAGGTCTGAAACTGAAACACAACTTGGCAGCAGAGTTCTTCTGTATAAAGAATTCAATTCCTCGTCAGTGGAAAGAAGTCTTAAAACAAGAAACAGCACAATCTGTAACAACAGGAAGACGAATGTTAACAATCACAAGTGATGGTACAGTACTGATAAAAACACGCTTTATAGAGAAAACAGACAATAACATAATACTCAATCTACTTCAAAGGGAAAACCAAAGACCCAAATGCTTAAATTATTGGAATAGGAAATTTGGAAAAGATCTAGAGTGGACAAGTATATGGCAAAATCTCAACACAAACCAATGTGGAAATAAAATAAAAATATTCCAGTGGAAATGCCTGCACAACGTCATTAACACCAATGCTAGGCTCGAAACCATGGGAAAAGGAAATGGGATATGTAAAATGTGCAATATACACAAAGAAGACCAAATCCACCTTTTTATTAATTGTCACGAATTAAAACCATTAATTAAGAACCTACAAACAGAAATTAACCAAACTACAAAAATCCAACTAAATTCTGAAATAATGATTTTTGGGCACAATAAAAACAGTAATCTGTCAAAGAAACAAAACAGTGAAATAAACAAATTGATTGCAGCTTTCAAATGGGAAGTATGGAAAAACAGGAATAAGAAAGTTTTTGAAAACACAGTTGATCCACCACGAGTTGTTTGGGAAAATATTAGGAGGAGTATGCGGACGTGTAAATAGTATTTATTCAAAAACCTGCCCATATATTTTAGAGAACATTTCGTTGAAAATTTATTATCTTTTTTTCAAAAAGGTGCTACATTGCAAATGGTGTATTATTTGTAACTTCTTCTTCACTTCAGTGCCAAGAAAAAAATTTACCCTGTTGCTTGTTGAATTTGTGATATATCTAATTATTTGATTGACATGATTGATGTACACCCCAAGAGGGTATTGAAACTAAACAAACTGTATTGAGAAGAGAAATAAACAGACCTCGCTTAGAGGTTGCAAATAGAAAAAAAAAATCTTTGCATGGAATACACCAGTACCAACTCCGAGCAGTGTATCCAGAAATGAGAGGGCTGAAAAGAGGCAACAAGTGAAGGAGGAAGCTGAGGTGCAGCGTCTGAATGCCCTGAAGTCTGTGGCTGCTAATGTGACACTTGTAGGCCTACCTTGTAAGTGTGGTCATTACAAGCTACCAATACCCACCTTATACTAGTCAAAGTCCCTTCAGTTGCATTTTTTAAAGGCATAGGGGCCTATATGTAAGTGAATCAAATTTGAAGTGAATTTGGAGCTCTTAATATTTGTGTCATTTGAATTTTTTTTTCTGAACTGTATGCATTTCTCTTCATGTTTTCAGTGGAATCAGATACAATCTGCGCAATGGAAAAAGGAACCCAGACAATGTACCAGTGTCTCAATCCGGCGTTGAGGACAACCACTGTGGAAACCCAGACATCACTGCCCTGGTTCTGTGTGGAAAAATTCTGTGAGGATGACGAGGCAATTCATTTTTATACAGGACTGGACAATTACGGNGGACGTGTAAATAGTATTTATTCAAAAACCTGCCCATATATTTTAGAGAACATTTCGTTGAAAATTTATTATCTTTTTTTCAAAAAGGTGCTTTATTGCAAATGGTGTATTCTTTGTAACTTCTACCTCACTCAGTGCCAAGAAAAAAATTTACCCTGTTGCTTGTTGAATTTGTGATATATCTAATTATTTGATTGACATGATTGATGTACACCCCAAGAGGGTATTGAAACTAAACAAACTGTATTGAGAAGAGAAATAAACAGACCTCGCTTAGAGGTTGCAAATAGAAAAAAAATCAGACTGCTTCTAAATCGGTCACACGGGGAATCCCCTTGGGGAATCCCCTAGGCTTACACTGTTAGTTTTAACAACAAAATTCATCGAAATTCATACTTCATCGTTTTTGGACGAAGCCAGGAAACGAATGGAACCTGACATATGCACATATCTACAAACCCTGAAGGTTTCGTGGTGATGCATGGCTTAATTTTTGAGTTATTCCCCTGAAACCACCAGATTGGATGGAGAGAGATCCAGAGAGAGATTCAGAGATCCAGAGAATTCCAGTGAAACCAAGGAAGACCGCCACACCATTGGTGTGTGGCGGTCTTAATTACATACCGTAGATGTCGGTCATTGCCATCAAATCTAAATGCGATGTAAGCTGAAAATGAAATCAGATGTTTGATGAAAAGGTTCACCTGATGTGATATACGTTCATTACATTTAGCCATTCATAGTGGCTCGAAATAAGATTGATGACATTCTGATATGGTTGAAATCTGTGCAGTAATAGCGAAATGATCCCAGCCAAACCGTAGAACATCTTCCTCGGCCTCCTTTCTAGTCCGGAGTAGAATCTAAGGTGGCCACCATCTCTAACCCTTAGTGCGCCGGATTTTTTAACTTTCCTCCCCTGCGACCGGGGATTTTTTCGAAAAAAATGTTTCGAAAAAAAGGAAAAAAATTGTCAAAAATGCATGTGTTTTGAAATTTTAATTTTGACATTTTCCGAGTACTCGGTAACGGCCCTAAAAAAGAGAATTGTCGCACCGAGTATACCCGGTAACGGCGCTCTAAGGGCTAAGTCGCAACCCATTGTCTATTAACGATCAAGTGAGATGGCGATTTTTGTGTTAATACATGTAATTTCATTTTCACCAGTCACGTTTTATGACGCCTCTCAGCATTCGCAAATGCAAATCAATTTTGAGACATGTCAGCTCAGTCAAGATGTTGCAGGTAAAATGCATCCCGATTTCGCGAAAAAAAATCGAATATCATTTTAGAGAGCTATAATCTGATCGAATTGCTAACATACATGTAGGCCTATCAATAAAAATTAACACCTTTAGTGCCTGAACCTGTTTTTTTGTAGGGAAAACCTCTAATTCGTGTCTGCAGGCCATTTTCGGGTGTATGTAAGACAAATATGTATTTTTTTTTTAAAATTGCATCAGCCAATCATTTTCAAGCGGCCACATATGTGGACACCAGGTTATGCAGGAATGGTTCAGAATCAGCCATTTTGTCTCATAGTAAATCAACATCATCATGATCATCATCATAATCAAGAAGGACATCAACTTAGACTACAAACTGATTTTAATCCAGTTAACAATAGCCAATCACGGAAATAAATCGAAAAGGAATTTTGAAAACATCATATTCTTCGACAGCCTGTTGTCCACATATGTGGTCATCACCTTCAACAGCATTGCACATTGACTAGTACTGCCCTCTGTCATTGATAATGAGAACTAAATGTCCACACATGTGGTCTTCAGGCTTTTGATCATGTCAAGGGGTGTATGTGGGACATATTTTTATTGGTGTGTGATATTAACAGGTATTACGTAATGTACATGTTTGTTGACAGTAGGCACTAAAGGGTTTTAACAGTTTCGACTAACCTTCTCTCCGACTGGCTTCCTCAACTCTGAAAACGATGCCACAGAAGAAGGGCACGGCAAAAATAATGAACCGGATAAATAATGAAAGCTGCTTCATTTTAATCACATCCCACCTATTATTTACAACTGGTCCCCACAAAGTTTGTTATGATAATGTCGAATGTATGAATTCCATGTGTCCTAGCTTGATGTCAGCAGTAAAATGCCTTCCGACTTGTAAATCTGAAAGGAAGGGCACTCTAGATACCAACTCGGGAAATTTCTAGCACGAACAAACGCCTGTATTCGCTAATTCAAGGCGTGATTGGTATAATAATTTGGCCAAAAGGGTGAATGTCGTCCTGGGTACCCCTAAAGGGTACCCAGGTCCAACCTGGGTATCCCTAAATGGCACCCAGGTACGTACTGGGTACCCTTTAGGAACCTAAAAGATACCCAGTTTGACGAGCATGACGAGCTGAACGGTAAAAGTACATGTACCATCAACCTGGATTCCAGGTACCTCACCAGGCGGGAATTTCAAACTGGGTATCCTTTAGGTTCCTAAAGGGTACCCAGTATGTACCTGGGTGCCATTTAGGGATACCCAGGTTGGACCTGGGTACCCTTTAGGGCTACCCTGGACGACATTCACCCTTTTGGCAATAAATTGAGCTCTTGCGGGTGCCAACGCCTGACCGAATAAGCGAACACATCCGTTTGCCTGGCTGCGAGAATTCAGAGAGGCAGTGTAAAGAATGTTTTGCATCATTAGCTAAATATCCTGCGGAGAGTCCGTTGAAGAAAGCCTCCTGCTACCTCTCATTTCGACTCTTGCAGTTTGATTTGAAAGCTGCACACGGGAATGTACACGATGTACAGGTTGGTGATATACAGAGTGTCCCAGAAAAAACGCAACGGTTACAAAAATCGTGATTGTGGGGGAACCGAATACCATAGCAATAAAAATTTAGTTTTACCTAATGCACTAGAGCATAAGCGATCAGTTCATACCAATTGCAAGCTAATCCAGTTCCGGATGGCTGCACAATCATTGTTTAACTGAGGTGGAGTAAAATGACACTTGCCGGATGTTTTCTGATCGTGAATTCCGTTGCATGGTCATAATCCTCTGCAGAATGGGGTTTTTGAGTACATAAGCACAGGCATACACAATTTGCCATGGGCTCTCTGCTGGTCATTTCACAACATGGTGCAGTAAAAACATCAGGATTTGGTCATTTATGGTGACTGAATATGCAAGCCTTGGAAGCCTTTGCAGCGGTCAGAAATGCTTTTTAAGAGCAGGTATCTGTGTTTCTTTAAGTGTTGTTCATTATTCATGGATTGAAACGTGCGGCAATTGTCATTTTACCTCACCTCAGTCAAACAATGATTGTGAAGCCATCCGGATCTGTACAAACATGAAATTGGTATGAAAATGAAGCATATGCTCTGGCGCATCTAGCAAAACCAATTTTTCTCCACAATCACTATTTTCCTAACTGTTGCGTTTTTTCTGGGACACGCTGTAGTGCGTGATTCACTGACGTCGCGTCATCGACGTAGCGTCTCGGGTTTAGGTCGGAATGATAGCTCCGCCATCGCGGTTTGATGAGACAACCAATACGTCCAGTTCGGTAATTCCTTAAACTTTGGCATGATTCAAACATCAGCAGCCTTAATAGTTGCAGGACGAACGTGTAGAGAACCTTTTTAAGCAACACATTCGCCAAAGATTGCATTGGGTGTAGGTGCACAAATACAACTGACTGTTTCGTTTACAACACATGTCTATTATTCCCGAAGACGACTAGATAAAAACACCATTTCCCTAATCAATATTTCGTGAATGTGACTCTCTTTCACAGTGACTTATTTTTAGGACACGCTTATTACAGAGTTTATAGAAGGAAACAAACGAATGTTGAGACTCGTTTGAACCGACAACAAGCACGAAAAGTGGTAATCTACTTTTGAGTAACTACAGGGAAAGCAGCAATGTCCCTCAATAACTTGTCAACTTGTCCTAGGGTCATCAGTGGACCAAGGAATTCGTGATTTCCTAATCCAAGTCCGAGAATAACTACCCGAACGTTCTCATCATTGGTACGAACATACTACAGTAAATTAAAACTAAAGTCCCTACGCAGTTGTGTACCGCGTCCCCTTCCGTTTACCCGCTCTCCGCAACTACTTAACTTCGTAAAATTCGCCGCGTTTGGTCAACAGATGGCGCTGAAAGAGTCCACCAATGAGAGCACCGAGCAACCGGTAACCAAGCTGGCCTGAGACAATTTTTCATTGGCCGAACGGTTCGCAGCCATGGTAGCATAAGAAGATTCGATGCCAACGGCCCAAAGAGTTCTGAAAGCAGCGTGCTGATAGGCTGTAAAACTCGCGCGAGGCCCTGGCGCCATCTGTTGACCAAACGCGGCGACTTCCACGAAGTAAAGCAGTTGTGGAGAGCGGATAAACCGAAGGGGGCGCGGTACACAACTGCGTAGGGAGTTTACTTAAAACAAGCCTGCCGTCCTGGATGGGTCACGTGGGGTGGATCGTGGGTTGATGAAGGGATTTAAGTGTCAATCCACGAGTGGACCAGGCAAAATCTGCAAAAAATGATAAATTGGGGGGTCGGCAGATCTGGCTCAAATTCCTACCAGAAGATGGTCCTGGGGCACAATGAAGACATGCTAAATATTTCGGAGCTCGGTCACAGTGTTAGGGAGTAAGGGGCAAAAATACTGCCAAAAACTAATATTTAAATGACAACAGCGATTTTTCATTAAAATACTGTCCGTTTGAGTGAATTTTCACGCCTTGGCAGGCAACGGCAGGAGATATTCCTTATATGTGAATGAAAATAGATGTCCCTTGGAATTTTTTTTCCATTTTTGTTTAGTTCCAAATCACTCTTGATTTAAAGTTACATTGCCGTAATGGCTTCGTGTCAAGAAAGGTATGGTTTGGTCTACAACGAAATACGGACCGACTGCAGGGGTGCGGAAGGTGGGTACTTCAGAGAAAGGAGTCAAGGGATCCTCTCTCCATCAAAAAATAAAATATTTGGTTACTCTTTCCATTGCAGAGATATGCAGGTGCAAAGTCATGCATAAATGCACTACTCATGTACTACGGATGTATTACGGCTATATCGTTCATTTGTATTACATTACATGTCTACATATACACGGGCATATCTCTGCAACGACAAGAAAAACCAAAGATTTTCTTTTTGATTTTTAAAGATGAGTTCTCATCCTACAACTTCAAACCAGTTTTGTCATCCAGCCCCTGCAGTGGCTTCACTACGAATGCCTACTTTGACCCCTGTAAAAGCACATTTTTGCCATATAGGCCCCAATCAGCCAAAGGATTGGGCCAATATTTTGCGTGCTTTTGTCCCTCACCAGGGGTCAACTACACACCAAATTTCATTGCAATCCGCTGACCCCCACTTTATCATATACCCGAGTACAGTATGTTCCGCGGTGCCGCCTGGAACTGCAGCATTTTTCGTCAAAAACACCGCGCAAAAACTAACGAAATCGACGTCGGACGAATGCTGGCCGTCCTAAAATTGAAAATTAAACGAGACTTACCTTGGGAAGTTGAAGTTTGATTGAGATTCTACGAAGCATAAATGGGCACGAAGGACTAACATGAGATAGCACGGCGTAACTCCATCAGGTCACACTTTAAAGCTGCTGAATGGACTCAAGATAACATACTGAGGGTGGGATACACTAAAGTATTTCAGAAGTCGTAAGACGAAAATACTTGAAGAGGGCGGGCATGTTAGTCCTTCGTGCCCATTTATGCTTCGTAGAATCTCAATCAAACTTCAACTTCCCAAGGTAAGTCTCGTTTAATTTTCAATTCTACTTCAGCATAAATGGGTCACTTCGAACCAACATGAGAATTGAAAGCCTTGAGGACAAGCAGCCACAACACCCATCAAATAAACATGAAATCTGACACACATATGTAAGTGATGTACATGCTATATATTCCAAGAATAAACAATCAGATGTCAACTTATGGGCCACCGGCCTTGTATTGACCCCGTTCATAATTTCACTCAGCAACATTCACTTAGCTGTATTAAACATGAGCCTCTTTAGCATGAATGGCAAGCAGTTCATTGCCAAAATTCTCGGTTGTTGAAACAACATCCCGCTTATAAAATTTAGAGAAAGTGTCAGCGCTCGCCCAATTGGCAGCCTTCAGAATAATATCCAGTGATACACCAGACGAGCAGAGTTTGCTTGTTGAGGCACCTCTGGTACTGTGGGCCCCCCACACATCAGTGTTTATTCCAGCAGAGCTAAGATACGATTTGATCCAACGTCCAATTGTGTCACAGGACACCTCCTTATGGGGCTTGATCGTACTTATGAACAGTTGATTAATGCCCGACATTCTGATTTCCTCCGTCATGTGAATATAACGGATTACATGTCCAACTACGCATAGGTTTCTGTCCTCTGGGTATACAATCAGTTTGATAGGGGACAGGTGTTTTCCTGGCCTCGTTGTTTTCAGTGGTTCCACAATGTGAAAGGTACATTGGTTTTCATCGATATCCATAGCTGTCAAATTTATTTTCTGTAGGGCTTGCAACCGTTGCCCCGTTGTGAGGGCTAGCAGAGTCACAAGTTTTAGAGTGATTTGCTTAAGGTCTAATGACCCCAAATCCTGCGTATGCATGTAGTTCAACACCACAGAAACGTCCCACATTTTGCCATACTTTGGCAAGGATGGCCGACTTTCAAAAACTCCTTTCATAAATCGCTTAATTAGCGGATGTTCTCCGATCACTGAATTTCCACCCGAAACACCGCTTAGGGACGAGATAGCTGATTTTGCCGTGTTTATTGCACTGTAGCCAATTCCACGATCAAATAAGTCCGTGAGGAAATTCACTACGTCCACTGGAGTAGGCGAAAAGGGATCCTTGTCCCGCTCACGACAGAACTGACACCACTGTCTGATATACGTATTATACTGCTTGGCAGTTCCAGGTCGCCAGGATTTGAGAATGATGTTCTGAGCTTTGTCAAGAAGTCCCGATTCCTGGAGGGATTGCCGGACACATTGCAGATGAGGAGACGTAGTTTCGATGCTAGTGGGTGAATGGCCTCCGGCTGAGACGGTAACTTGAGGAGTGCGTTGTGTGGGTTGAGCAGCAGTGGGAAGTCCACGAGTAATCTCATGAGTGCTGGGAACCAAGCCTGTGTGTTCCAATATGGTACCACTACAATTCCCGAGGCTTTGTCTTCTTTGATCTTCTTTAGGCAGGTGTGGATCACACTAAAAGGAGAGAAGGCATAAAAGAACATCTCTCCCCAACATAGGGAAAACGCATCGACTGCCATGCACCCTGGGTCTGGTCCATAAGAAACATATTTCGGTATTTGACAGTTTAAGCGGGATGCGAATAAGTCTATCTCAATATCTCTTTGAAAGATAAGTGTAAGGGTGGTAAAAATGCTGGGGTTCAGCATCCATTCTGTTTCCGTATCAAATTTTCGGCTCATCTCATCGGCTGTGCAATTTAATTTCCCGGGCAGGTGGGCAGAGGACACAGAGAACCCTCTTGCAGAAACCCATTCCCATATTTCCCGAGCAATAGAGTTGCACTTTAAGCTATGACTGCCACCCATTTCTCGGATGTATGCCACAGCAGTGGTGTTATCAATCATGAGTCTAACGTATTTCCCGCTCATGTCAACATTTGAGGTGAATGACTGCAGAGTCAGAAATGCCGCCTTGAGTTCCAGGTCATTAATACTGATACTTTTTTCTTTGTCTTGTTCAGACCATTGGCCTCCACATGTGTCCCCAGTACTTGGTTTACAGCCACCCCAACCTAAAAAAGATGCATCACTTTCAAGGACGACATCCGGTACAGGAGTGGTTACAGGCTTCGACATGCTATCTGGGCATTGTTAACCCACCAAGTCAAGTCCGAAAGGGCTAGCTCTGACAAGGTCATCTTCGCCTCAAAATTATACCGATTTAGTTTCAGGGCAGCAATTTTTTCATTTTCTATTTGTCTGTAGTAAAGAGGTCCCAATGCACTTGCAGGGCAAGAACTAACCAATAATCCAAGTACCCTGGCCACCTCTCTTATGCTTGGGTGTTTTCTGTTGATTAACCCTTTGCACTCTTGTATAAGTCTGAGTTTCTTCTCATCAGACAAGTTCACTGTCATCGCAGTGGAGTTCAGTAGGAATCCCAAATATGGGAGACGGTTACAAGGGCCAAAGATAGATTTTATTGGGTGAATCACCCAGCCAAGTTTTACCAAGAGGGTGGCAGTAGCAATTACATTGTGCACACATTCAAGTGTGCCAGGTTCCCCTTGTAAGTAGTTGTCATCTATATACGCGGCTGACAAGTGTCCCTGAGACCGCAGTTTGGCGTAGATAGGTTTCATAATCTTTGTGAAAACCCGTGGACCCGGGGCTAAGCCATTCGGCAAGGAAGTGAACTTGAAAAAGGACCCTTTCCATTGGAATTTTAGAAATCTCTGGTGCGTTTCATGAATTGGGATGGAATAATATGCATCTTTTAGATCTATCGATGCCATCAAACAGTTTGGCGTCATCATGCGTACAGCAGTTGACAGAGTCTCCATTTTGAAATGGCGATATGTTATGAACTTATTAAGCCTAGATAGATTTAGAATCATTCTGTATGTCTGGTCCTTCTTCTTACGAAGAAACACAGTGGAGACAAAATCCCCGCATTCTCTGTCACAGGGTACAATGATTTGCTTTGCGAGCAACTTTTGTATTTCAGCTTCCATAGCCAAGGCTTCAGTTTCTGTCATCAAAATAGGCTTAGGTATGTAGGTTTGTCGTGGCGTCTCCTCAAACTCAATCTTATATCCTCGGATAGCACCAAGAATTTCTCTGTCAGTGGTGAGTTCAGCCCACTGATCATAAAAATATTTTAACCTACCGCCAGTGAAGGTTTGTACGCCATGTTCACCAATTTCAGTCAGCACTTGAATATAATTTGATTCATTCAAGTTTTCTAGCCGTGAACTGAGGTCAAGGCATTCCGAGTCCGCAATTCTGGGTATAGGCCTGTTTGCATCAAAGCCAGGTTCACTCACCTGTCGTTGCCCATTGGGCGCTATTGTGTCTTTTTCTTGTTCTGGCCCTGAGTGCCTTTGCTGTAGTTCTGGCCTTGTCTCCCCTGATTTTGGGGCCAATTCCGGCTGAACTTGAAGTGGCCCTTTTGGCCTTGATGGTGGTGATGGTGGTTGTAAGGGCTTTTGCCCTTTCCCCGTAAAAAAGCGTTTGGTGCTGCTTTCTTCGCCAGCTTTGACACTTGTCGTGCTTCTTGCATAGATTTATTTATGTCATCTCCGAACAAAAACCCCGTGACAGGCGTGCTCTTTGTACAGAGCCTTTGGTACTCATAGGTGAGTGCTGGCTTCAGCTGAAAACGCCTTTGCTGGGAGATCTCATTTGATGCGTGCCCCAGAAGGGCTACCGCATCCGCTCCCATTCGGACCAAATCATTTAACTCTTTGGTCTCAAGACGCTCAGTTGGCTTTTTGTCTGTCGCTTTGAATAACTTCTCAGTTATCAGGGTTATGCACGTAGCGGATTTTAACACTGCCTTCTGCAGCTGGGAAAGACGTGCGTCCCTCTTTAACAAAGCCTTAGAGACGTTAGTTTTTACCTCTTCATTTAATTCAGGGACAATGAATTTTGATAGGTTACTTGGCCTTTTGTAGGCTTCCAGTTTTTCTTTCAGCATATCATATGCCATAGGTTTTTCAAGCCTTTTCTCGAGGATGGCGGCGAGCTTGGGAGTTATTTCATCTCCACAGGCTTCATCCCTATTCAAAACAGCATCAATGCTGCTGAGGAGGTCAGATTCATCTGTCTCCTCGTCATCCTCATGGTGTGGTCCCTCGGGGGAACCATCATCATCAACCCCTTCATCCATGGGCTTGTCATTTAAAAGCTCATTGAGGTCATCGTCGTTCTCCAAGGTAAGGCGAGCTTTCTTCGCTGGGGGTTCACTGTGCGAGTTCTCAGAAGTGCCTTCCCTTGCGTTGTCTTTGGTCTTTGCAAGGCTGAGCCATGCATCGCTCATATTCTTCATGGAGCCTGACATGTCTTTCATGAAGGTTTTTATGTCAACCAACGTTTGAAATGCCTGGTCCCCAGATATTCCACTGGAGGAGCCAGAAGGAACAATACCAGAGCTTTTGCTGGTATCTGCTTGTTCCTCGTCATCATGATAATCGAGGAGAGTATCCTCATTTTCGTAGTTGAGACGTCGGACGAATGCTGGCCGTCCTAAAATCACATTTCATGTTCAATAATACAAGAACTGTTCGACTAATATGCTACAAATCGCCTGAAATTGAAGGAGGATGTCCGCTCCGACCACCATCATGATCCGGGGTGTGATACGCGTTCCGTATTATCCCAGTGATATGACACGCCCCTCTGTTACCGGACTACTTTTACCCTACTTTCCATCGATTTTTCATGACGTCACAGCCGGGAAAACCCAGCTTCTCTTTCGGGATTCCCGACGATTTCCCGTACTTTTCTGTAAAGTTTTTATTTAAATAAAATCAATGAGAAAACCAAAATTAACCACAATGATGACGAGAGAGTTTTTCAGCTGATTCCAATTCGCCAAGGTTCGTTTATGCTGGCTTTCGAGCAAACATTAACAAGAAAAATCAGCGATGTCACGGCGAGATTTCACCACGTTGACAACATTAACATTCGTCGTCTGCTAGTGTCAGTGCCACCCAGCAACCCACGCACCTGCACACACTGCCCTAGTGTCAGTGCCACCCAGCAACCCAAGCACCTGCACACACTGCCCTGCCGGGCCTGTCAGCTACCCCCAAGCATATTTGGCCCCAGAGAATTACCGTAATTTTCGTGCTATAAGGCGCGGCCTTTTTCCTTGAAGAAGGGTCTAAAATTGGGGGTGCGCCTTATAGGGTGGTGCGCCTTATCTGTGGCTTGAGTCCGACAATTGTAATTAGGCCTATCAATCATGTTGGGTGTTGTTACCACGAACGGTCAATGCACATTGAGCAGCCATACACTGTATGTGTACAATATGCACTGAAGCATTCACTGATGGGCCTGCGCCTTATGCGGCGGTGCGTCTTATGTATGGATTTCGTCAAAGATTTTGGGTGAAATTAGGGGTGCGCCTTTATAGTCAGGTGCGCCCTATAGTTAGGTGCGCCCTATAGTCGCGAAAATACGGTAATGAAATAGGCCTACTGATCCCAATTATGAAACATGGATAACAATGATTACTTCGATACATGGTGGGATGATGTTCTGAGGGACTGCCCAGATGAATTCAATGATTATGCTGACCATGCTGAAAGCAAGGCATCACCACCCTACTGGACTTTCAGGCCAAACATTCCCAAATCTCAGAAAGCTGAAGAAAGTGAAAGGTATGATTACTTCGATACATGGTGGGATGATGTTCTGAGGGACTGCCCTGATGAATATATGATCAATGATTCTGCTGACCATGCTGAAAGCAAGGCATCACCACCCTACTGGACTTTCAGGCCAAACATTCCCAAATCTCAGAAAGCTGAAGAAAGTGAAAGGTTGGTACATGTAGGCCTACCGGTACAAAAGCAGGTCAAAAGTTATAATAGGCCAAATAAAAGGCCTACCGGTATAGGCTATTGGGCTTGTACTGTGCTAGCATGCTAGGCCTAGGCCTGGCCCTGTAGGGCTAGGCCTACTGTAGGCCTAGGCCTAGCTAGCTAATAGGCCAGGCCTACAGTAGCCTAGGTCTAGGCCCTAGGCCTAGCCCAAGCGAAGGCTAGGCTTTTAGCTAGGCCTAGGCATGCCTAGGCCTAGACTATGCCAATAGGATGATATGATCATGATGATGACAGGCTTTTAGGCCTAGGCCTGTAGTGTATTTTTGTATAGGCTACTAGGACCTAGGCTTGCACTAGGCTATATACCGGTAGGCCTAGCCTAACCATGGCCTACTGTCAACTGGTCAAGTCACTGTGGGTCATATTCATAAAGCGGTTCTTTCATTAGAACCGTCTTATAGGCCGGTTCCAAGTACAGTGGTTGACCATATTTTGAACCGGCCTAAGACGGTTCTAACAATAACCGCTTTATGAATACGACCCTGTGTCAGTGTGTGTCTAACTCAAGCGACCATGAAGGATGATATTGTAGGCCTAGCGTTTTGTCAGGGTCTCTGCCAGAGGGTACGATGGGTACGAACAGCGTACCCTCAAAAAAGTTGAGGGTACGTCTTCGTACCCTCAAAATTTTAGAGGGAATTTTTTTTCTGGTTTTATTTAATAAGGGAATAGAAAAGAAAAAAACAAAAACTGTTAACAAATACATGCACATGTATTTTTCTAATCTTCCTGTCAGTTCACATTCATGTCCATCAACCTCTGCTCTTCTGATTCAACATATTCCACAATAAATTCAACATAAGTTCACTTCGGCATTTCCGACATCCATTGTAGTCGCCTGTCCTTCTGATGATACCATTTGAGGACGAGGCTGAAAGTGTTGATTTTCCGCTGGTGTGATATGTTAATGACCCATGCGTAGTGAGGTCGGTTTTGGCGCCAGCATGCGTCGTGTGTTGCAAACATCTCGTTATGCCGCCGTCAGTTACTCGAATAGATGTGTGATGGACATTTAAATATTAACTTCAAACAGTATCCAGATTGCACCATCTTTCGCCAGAATGGGCAAGTAGCAGGAGTTCGTTGATTTTTTTTTGTTTATTTGCAAGAATTTTGAATCGGCAAGAGCCCGTTCGTCAGTGTCGAACGTGGGAAAAAATTTATTTCAGCTCATGAAAACGGCAAATTCGGCATGCTGCAATCTCAAAAATGCGCCTTCCAGATGCCAGGAAATTGCTTCTACGACATTCTTAGTCAAAATTTTCCTGGGGGAGGGCCCCCAGACCCCCCGTTCTTCCGGACCGCGCGCCTCCGGCGCTCGGATGACGTACCCTCAACAAAATTTCTGGCGGAAACCCTGTTTGTCGAAGGTCGACCTTGGGGGGCATCAATATCAATGACTCAATTGATTAGGCCTAAGCCTGACCATAAAATAATGGTATGTACAATTGTACAAAATGATTATGATTATTCAATTTTCTATTTCTCTAGCAATCCAACAGCAAGCATCCCATCATCGGCCTCAAAACGACCATGCGCAGAGTCACCATCAGATAGCCTCACTAACACTAAGAAGATTAAGACTGGGTGAGCAGCCTGGAGCAATGCCGTTAGTAAAATTAAGTCTAGAAAAGTA
The DNA here is from genome assembly GCA_002633025.1 of Notospermus geniculatus. Taxonomy (NCBI): domain Eukaryota; kingdom Metazoa; phylum Nemertea; class Pilidiophora; order Heteronemertea; family Lineidae; genus Notospermus; species Notospermus geniculatus. The sequence goes on from NMRB01001422.1 coordinate 186,147, forward strand.
CAATTTCTACAACAAGTTATAGCTGATATAATATAGGTGGATTCTAAAGTACGGAAAGAAATACCTGTAGACAGACATACTATGGTATTGATCAGGCCCATCTCTTATATCAATAAAATATATGTATAATTTAAATATGTGTATAACTTGAATATGATGTGTATAATTTAAATATGTGCAAAATTTAAATATGTGTACAATATTAAGAGAAAAAAACTATTTATTTTCAGTCCTATTCCCAGCATCTCACCAGGGCCTTTTCCACCACTGCTATGTATGGATTCATCAACCAGCACCAGAAAAACAAATCCAGCATCCCCCCAAATGTTGTAAGTAATATGTATTACGCTTTGGTCTGAGATACCTGGATCTGAATCCTTTTATGAGGTCTGGTGTAATTTTGCATTGAATTGAAGAATGATTCATTGGCTAAAAAAGTTATCATAATATAATTTCAGGGAAAATGACCAAAAAAGATTCTGGAGAAATACGTAGAAGATGGGATGAACAAAAATACACTACGGAAAATAAACAGTGTGTTAACAAATTCACTCAATGGCTGAAAACAGCACAGGATGTAGATTCACCAATAGATGAGATGAAACCAAGTGAACTCAACATGTATGTAGGGACCTGGATAATGAATCTGAAGAATGATAAGGATAACAGAGAGTACGAACCCGACACTTTGACCAATTATTACCGAGCAATTGAATATTACCTCAAGAAAAAGAACTACTGCGAAAGCCTACTAACATCAAAAGAATTTGAATTGTCCCGCAACGTTCTCGC
>NMRB01001423.1:10326-30035 GCA_002633025.1 Notospermus geniculatus
TTTTTTTAAACGATTGACGCTTTTTTGAAATTAGGCGTGCTAAAGTCTCTTATCTTCGGGTGGCCTCGGTTAGCCGCGATTGTTGTTGTAATCTTCACAAGTAAACCATTGTAAAACGTTGACTTCAACTGCCCCGTGATATCACGCTGCAGCGCGACCACCATTCCCACCATGCTCGGCGAGCAGTTGTGCGGTTGCGCCACATTCGATCCACTTCCTCTTTTCACCACGGAAGTCACGGTAAAGCGCGAATCACGGTACCGCGTGACGGCCCAGTCTGATTACAGCTCTCCAAACTGATATCCTACAAATTCAAAGGGGCTGAACAGAAATGAAGGGTTCTTACAAGTTCGGCATAACCCTTAAACTACTGTTTCGATTTGCTTGAAACTTGCACAGATGATGTTTTGTACTGAATGATTAACAACTATGATGACACAAAAACAATTGCATCGCTCTTTACTAATTAGGGAGACAATTCCAGATTTCATAGGCCTAGAAAGACCAGGAATAATCATTATTTCACCGCAGAATTTTAATGTGTTGAAATTTTCAGTGAATGTCTTCTACCATCTACATCGAACAAAGTCACATTATGATTGCTTGTGGCACGGATGACTATCCTACTTCTGTTCTGTCAAAAGTGTCATGTAGACATGCATTTGGAAGATTTCAGAGAAGGTCAGCATATTCACCTCTAACCTCTATCATTCATTTTATTTTATTAGGCACCAGGTCCAAGAGACCCATTAAGAGGGCGGCCATTGTCCACAATGTCCATAAATGTAAGTTGATTCTCTTTATAGCTCTGGCATCTACCGGTAAATACATATGTACATCCTATCCTTGTTTTTATCCAGCTGAGTGTAAAATCGAGACAGGGTTGCTAGGGTTCTTCCCCCATAAAAAAGTCATGAAATATGAAAGTCTGAAAATAAGGCCTAAAAAGCCATGAAATTTTGTGAAAATTGTGAAAGTCATTCACCTTCTAACCATCTGTCATCCATTTTATTAGGCACCAGGGGCCGTATGAATAAAACATCTTTGACTTAAGTGTAAAATTTTCCTTAAACTGTTGTTCCGAAGAAAAGATAAGGGAAATTTTACACTTAAGATGTTTCCCCTGTTCCAAGGGAACTGACAAGAAGGTTATGGCATTTTGACATGTTTTATTTACAACACTCCAAAATTCACAACATCAGCTTGCCCTTAATCCAGCTATCTGCAATATTGAGCGACATATATTTTCTTCAGAAAAGGTCAGCATATTGACCCTTTACCCATTTGTCATTATTTTATTAGGTCCAAGGTCCAAGGGACCCAGCAGGAGGACAGCCAGTGCCCACGACATCTGTAAATGTAAGTTGCTTCTTTTTTTTTTAGCTAGGGCTACTTGTTTTTATCCAGCTAGCTGAAAAGTCGAATGACATTTTTTTTCCTTCATAAAAGTAGGAATATTGACTGTATCTAACCACCTCTCTTTTATTTTATCAGGCACATGGTCCAAGGGACCTAGCAAGAGGGCAGCCAGTGCCCACGACATCCGTAAATGTAAGTTGCTTCTTTCTATAGCTACGACATCTGAATACTTCCTTGTTTTTATCCAGCTAGCTGCAAAGTCGAACGACATTTATTTCCTTCAGAAAAGTCGGAATATTGACTGTGTCCAACCATCTGCCTTTTATTTTATCAGGCACATGGTTCAAGAGACCCGGCAATAGGGCAGCCAGTGCCCACGACATTCGTAAATGTAAGTTGCTCCTTTTTTTAGCTAGGGCATCTGAATATTTCCACTTTGTTTTTATTCAGCTATTGACTGTATCTAACCACCTCTCTTTTATTTTATCAGGCACATGGTTCAAGGGACCTAGCAAGAGGGCAGCCAGTGCCCACGACATCCGTAAATGTAAGTTGCTTCTTTTTTTAGCTAGGGCTACTTCCTTGTTTTTATCCAGCTAGCTGAAAAGTCGAATGACATTTTTTTTTCCTTCAGAAAAGTCGGAATATTGACTGTGTCTAACCATCTGTCTTTTATTTTATTAGGCACTACGTTCAAGGGACCCGACAATAGGGCAGCCAGTGCCCACAACGTCCATAAATGTAAGTTGCTTCTTTTTTAGCTAGGGCATCTGAATACTGCCTTGTTATCCACCTAGCTGAAAAGTCAAATGACATTTTTTTATTTCTCAGAAAAGTCAGTACATATGGACTGTATCTAACCACCTTTCTTATTTTATTAGGCACAAAGTCCAAGGAGCCCAGCAAGAGGGCAGCCAGGCCCTACAACGTCCATAAATGTAAGTTGCTTCTTTTTTTAGCTGGGGCATCTGAATACTTCCTTGTTTTTAGCCAGCTAGCTGCAAAGTCGAATGACATTTATTTCCTTCAGAAAAGTCAGAATATGGTATCTGACCATCTGTTGTTTATTTTATTAGCCACCAGGTCCAATGTACCTAGTAAGAGGGCAGCCAGCTGAAAAGTTAAACAACATTTATTTCCTTCAGAAAAGTCGGAATATTGACTTTTATCTAACCGTCTGTCTGTTATTTTATTAGGCACAAGGTCCAAGGGACCAAGCAAGAGGGCAGCCAGTGCCCACGACATCCGTAAATGTAAGTTGCTTCTTTTTTTAGCTTGGGCTACTTCCTTGTTTTTATCCAGCTAGCTGAAAAGTTGAATGACATTTTTTTTTCCTTCAGAAAAGTCGGAATATTGACTGTGTCTAACCACCTGTCTTTATTTTATTAGGCACTACGTTCAAGGGACCCGGCAATAGGGCAGCCAGTGCCTACAACGTCCATAAATGTAAGTTGCTTCTTTTTTTAGCTAGGGCATCTGAATACTTCCACTTTGTTTTTATTCAGCTATTGACTGTATCTAACCACCTCTCTTTTATTTTATCAGGCACATGGTTCAAGGGACCTAGCAAGAGGGCAGCCAGTGCCCACGACATCCGTAAATGTAAGTTGCTTCTTTTTTTAGCTAGGGCTACTTCCTTGTTTTTATCCAGCTAGCTGAAAAGTCGAATGACATTTTTTTTTCCTTCAGAAAAGTCGGAATATTGACTGTGTCTAACCATCTGTCTTTTATTTTATTAGGCACTACGTTCAAGGGACCCGACAATAGGGCAGCCAGTGCCCACAACGTCCATAAATGTAAGTTGCTTCTTTTTTAGCTAGGGCATCTGAATACTGCCTTGTTATCCACCTAGCTGAAAAGTCAAATGACATTTTTTTATTTCTCAGAAAAGTCAGTACATATGGACTGTATCTAACCACCTTTCTTATTTTATTAGGCACAAAGTCCAAGGAGCCCAGCAAGAGGGCAGCCAGGCCCTACAACGTCCATAAATGTAAGTTGCTTCTTTTTTTAGCTGGGGCATCTGAATACTTCCTTGTTTTTAGCCAGCTAGCTGCAAAGTCGAATGACATTTATTTCCTTCAGAAAAGTCAGAATATGGTATCTGACCATCTGTTGTTTATTTTATTAGCCACCAGGTCCAATGTACCTAGTAAGAGGGCAGCCAGCTGAAAAGTTAAACAACATTTATTTCCTTCAGAAAAGTCGGAATATTGACTTTTATCTAACCGTCTGTCTGTTATTTTATTAGGCACAAGGTCCAAGGGACCAAGCAAGAGGGCAGCCAGTGCCCACGACATCCGTAAATGTAAGTTGCTTCTTTTTTTAGCTTGGGCTACTTCCTTGTTTTTATCCAGCTAGCTGAAAAGTTGAATGACATTTTTTTTTCCTTCAGAAAAGTCGGAATATTGACTGTGTCTAACCACCTGTCTTTATTTTATTAGGCACTACGTTCAAGGGACCCGGCAATAGGGCAGCCAGTGCCTACAACGTCCATAAATGTAAGTTGCTTCTTTTTTTAGCTAGGGCATCTGAATACTTCCACTTTGTTTTTATTCAGCTATTGACTGTATCTAACCACCTCTCTTTTATTTTATCAGGCACATGGTTCAAGGGACCTAGCAAGAGGGCAGCCAGTGCCCACGACATCCGTAAATGTAAGTTGCTTCTTTCTATAGCTACGACATCTGAATACTTCCACTTTGTTTTTATTCAGCTATTGACTGTATCTAACCACCTCTCTTTTATTTTATCAGGCACATGGTCCAAGGGACCTAGCAAGAGGGCAGCCAGTGCCCACGACATCCGTAAATGTAAGTTACTTCTTTCTATAGCTACGACATCTGAATACTTCCTTGTTTTTATCCAGCTAGCTGAAAAGTCGAACGACATTTATTTCCTTCAGAAAAGTCGGAATATTGACAGTGTCTAACCATCTGCCTTTTATTTTATTAGGCACATGGTCCAAGGGACCCGGCAATAGGGCAGCCAGTGCCCACGACTTCCGTAAATGTAAGTTGCTCCTTTTTTTAGCTAGGGCATCTGAATACTTCCTTGTTTTTATCCAGCTAGCTGAAAAGTCGAATGGCATTTACATTTCCTTCAGAAACGTCGGAATATTGACTGTATTTAACCATCTGTCTTTATTTTATTAGGCACAAAGTCCAAGGGACCCAGTAATAGGGCAGACGGTTGCTACAACGTCCATAAATGTAAGTTGCTTCTTTTTATACCTAGAGCATTTATTTTAAATACTTTCTTTTTTCTATACAGCTAGCTGCAAAGTTTAACGACATTTGTTTACTTCAGAAAAATTGGACAGATTTAGCTCATATACATGTAACTATTTCCCTATTGGGCAGATATCTGCTATTTAGATCCGGGAAAGTTGTGTCTGGAGATAGGTGCAAATCAGCAATAAAAATGGGGGGGCATTAGTGCCCCTTTCTCATCCTCCATGTATCACCGGCCCCAAAATCATTCTCTGAATCGCCCACTAACTGACGAAATTGAATGCGGGAACATGAATGCGGGAACACGTGCGCTCTCCCTCCGACATCCACACCGGCTGCAGTCTACATGGGGACTCACTCCACTTCAAATCGAAAATCAATAATTTATGTGCAATCCACATCATGTACTCACCTACCGGTACTTTTCATTTCAAGGCCACAGAGGTCAAAATTCTGAATTTTTTGCCATTAAGCATCCGCCATTAATTTTATTAGGCACCAGGTCCAAGGGACCTAAGAAGAGGGCTGCCGGCTCCCACAACGTCCGAAAATGTAAGTTATTTCTTTGGAAAACTTTCTTCTTTTATTCCAGCTACATGTAGGTGCAAAATCGAACAACATTTATTTCCTTCAATCTGAATGATTTTACTTCCGTCTTTTGACACATAACAACGTGAAAGTTGACAGTTTTCATACGTCAGTTTCAACTTCAATGGTTTTGACTTCATTTGTCTGACTGACTCTTACTGATGGTACATTTTCATCAAATTCACCATGTCGTTGCATTTTGATTGATTGTGCAAGGATGACGTGATTTACTTCCGTCTTCTCAAACTGATTGTATGAATAGCTCACTTGTTGTGAGCTCTTATCTTGGTGCAGTGTCTTTCGTCTGTCATCAGGGCATTTTTTGAAACTGCTTGGGCTGTTGACCTGAAACTTAGTACACACAATTATATGCCCTATGTGACCAAGTTTCTTTTCTTTACAGCCTGCGAGAGATTTCACTGAGCATCTTGATATCTTGCATAAACATGTATTAGAGGGGTACCTTCAAAACTACCGAGTTTCGGTCCGATCGGACATCCAATATGACCGCCAGGTGGTGTAACCTGAAAATCGACCAAGTGCTATAACTCGGGAACGGCTTGACCCAGAGTTCTCGAACTTGATATTTACCTCCCTCTAGGTGACCTTTGCAAGCACGTCAAATTTCGGTCTGATTAAACTTCCAATATGGCCGCCAGGTGGCGTAACCCGAAAATCATCAAATGTGCTGTAACTCAGGAACGACTTGACCCAGAGTGCTCCAATGTGCTATGTGGCTCCCTCTAGATGACCTTTATGTGCATGTGAAGTTTTGGCCCGTTCGGACATCCAATATGGCCACCAGGTGGCATAACCCAACAATCATTGAAGTCCTGCAACTTGGGAATGACCTGACCCATATTACTCATACATGTAACTGACATGTACCTCTCTCTGTCATTACACTGTTATGTCCAAACGAGTGAGCACATGGTCCATGGACCATTTCATTCTGACAAAAGTCATGTCTTGGTCAACAGAGAAACACAAAAAATGTGTTCTGAACTCATGGCTGTGCCACCTCCTAAGTTTGATCATTTCTTTAATAGTAATAATAATGCATAACATAATCAACAGATTTCGTATAACTGACTTTGTACTCACGGTCACAAAGGTGAGGCTTGAAAATAGTAAAGTACATGATTGTCAATACTAGTTTTCTTTTTACTGAAATTGTCACTGCTTTACAGATCCTCAGAAGACCACAAAGAAATGCTTCTGCCGTCGCACGAAACTATATATCTGCAGCTGTTTCTGAACTGGTGTGTATTCATTTTTACTGGAATTCTCTGGATCTCTGAATCTCTATCTCTCTCTGGATCTCTCTCCATCCAACCTGGTGGTTTCACAGGGCAATAACTCAAGAATTAAGCCATGTATCACCACAGAACCTGCAGTGCAGGCTTTGTAGCCATGTGCGAAAGACAGGTCAAGTTCATTTCCTCCCTTAATCCAAAAATGATAAAGTATGAATTTCGATTAATTTGGTTGTTAAAACAAGCCAAGAGGATTCCCGTGTGACCAATTTTAAAGCAGTCGGATCACGTAGCGAGAATCCACGGAATTTTCCAGATAATCGAGGGATTTCCCATTCTAAAAATAACCCTGGGGCATTTCATGCACGTGGAGAGAACTGAGCATGCTCATTGGTGCCTATGCATGTTCCTACATTTGCTGCTCCACTCCTTTGGTGCTACTCTCCGTTCAGCAAAACGACTTCCTCGCACTTTGGAAATCATCGGTTATTGGCCATTGAACCACCTGCCACAGCAGGCTCATCATCTTCATTACTGATACCAACATTCAAATCAGCCATGGTCCTGTAACTGTATTGTTCTGCATAAAACCACACGGTGCATTGACGTCCTTCAGCGAAGGGCTGTGATTGGTTAGGTAGCATTGGCGGTAAAACACTGGTTACAGAATCAAATGGCAGATGGCGCAAGTGCTGCCCGAGCAGATGATAGTCAGCAAAGGTGGTAGGAAAATGCAGTTTTAGAAACAGTGTAACGATTTTTTTGAAGACCTCCACTTTTGGGGAAATGCGTGAGATTACACACAACTCGCAGGAGTGCGGGAGAACAGGTGTAAATGCGTGAGTCTCCCGCAAAGTGCGTGAGACCTGGCAGGTCTGTCAAAATAAAGCATAACGTGCGGGAAAAATTCTTTGCCATCAGTGCGAACCATAGGAAGAGATATTTATTTATATTTCCTTTTAGATTTGTGGGTTGCTGTGATTCAGATCTGTCTGATCCAACCTGAGCTGGTGACTTAGTCTTCATCTTGGCTTACCGGAAACGACGGCATGCATTAACAGGCTTGTGTGTCATACTGCAAATTGGCAATGGGCAACATTATTTCTCTTTGTATCATCATCAAACTAGCTGTTAAAGGTTCCCATCATGTCCCACTGCAAACAATTCACATCACAAAAACACTTACCCTCCACGTCTGCAGTGAAAAGGGCGGTCTTCAGGTTGACTGCTAAGTCAATTTCACTACTTCCATGATAACAGTACATGTGCTAGTAATGCTGACATTTGACTATTGAGCTTGTTGTTTCCAAAGTACGGTAATGTTTTACCCACTGAATTTCCTCCACTTCAATCCTTTTGGCCAAAGTAACTATCAATTTCCTGTTCAGTATGCATGTGAAGATTCTTCACATTGCAAGTGAGAAAATCTTAAATGATTGAACTTTTCTTTGAAGCTGCCTGATCTGGACAGTGTTAGCTCACAGGCAAATAATGAGACAAGGTCAAGTGACAGACAAATCCGTGGCCAGTTGAACAGGACACAACCCAGCCGAAATCAGCAGGTATACATTTATGTCTTCTATATTGAATATTTTATTAGCTCACTGGGGTGAGCTATTACGATGGTGCAGCGTCCGTCGTCCGTCGTCGTCGTCCGTCGTTGTCCGTTAGCAGGGCACGTTTCGTAACCGCTGGAGCTATTGATCTGAAACTTGGTACATATACACAACTTGACCCAAAGCGATCCAATGTGCTATGTGGTCCCCTGCAGATGACCTTTATGTCCATGTGAAGTTTCGGCCCGATCGGACATCCAATATGGCCGCCAGGTGGCGTAACTCGAAAATCATCAAAGTGCTGTAACTCAGGAACGACTTGACCCAAAGCGATCCAATGTGCTATGTGGCCCCCTGCAGATGACCTTGATGTACATGTGAAGTTGCAGCCCGATCGGACATCTAATATGGCCGCCAGGTGGCGTAACCCAAAAATCATCAAAGTCTTTTCTGGGAATGACTTGACCCAGATTGCTCATAACTGATATCTACCTCCCTCTGTCATTAGACTATTATGTCCAACCCAGTGAGCACATGGTCCATGGACCATTTCATTTTAAAGACCACTGGTCAGCTTTTTATATGTCTGCTGCCTGGGTAGCCTGAAAATGCCATTGCACTTCTTTGTATGGTAAAGTGCATTAGTTATTGGCTAGTCTTGTTTTTTAGTCTTGTTTTTTTTTCATGCACAGGAACAGTGGTGGCCAAAATTATTTGAACACTAGGTATATCTTACGATGTTGCCGTGAAAAGTCTGGTTTCCATTTTCATTTCTAATAATTGGCAAAGGTGCATTTTTCTGAGGAAAAAGTAATTGTTTCATTGGTACATTGTCATTGATTGCCATTTTCATACAAACAACTGAAGTAGCTATTACATGCTGAGTGTCCGAATAATTTTAGCCACCACTAAACCACCCCTTCCAAATGCCTTAGTGGTGATCTTCAGATTTTTACATTTCTATTTAAAAATAGCAACCAAACAGCAGGAGTACCAGGGGACGAGGTAACCAAACACAGAATTCCAGCAGGCCCAGGCAGCGGGTAAGTACATGTATGACCAAAAGTTATATTATTACACTACATGTACTAAGTATCCTGCAGTTGATACGAGCTTCGTACATTGATACTGAAGCCAAATTTATACGACGGATATCTGCACTGGTTCTGCACCTATACCTGTATGAACCGGTGTTGTTTTAAATCCTAATAAGGGTTACACAAAAAGCAACATTTGGACTTCCACAGACATGTAATGCATCTCTCTCCCCACTTCAGAATTCCTGTGTACCGTAGTTGTCATCAAATTTTTGCATCTCTATTTATCAGTATTTGATTTCTTCATAGCAAACAAACAGCAGGGGTGCCAGGCCAAGGCAGAGGGTAAGATTTACCGAAAGTATTTTAATAACTCTTTTACCTCCTAACTAGCTAATTTCCTTTTTTGCGATGCTGCGGTTTCTTACTACATATACAGGAGAATCCAACTTACCTCGATGCGAGTCCAGGTCATAAAAATTTGCAAGTTCAAAAAATATCGCAACAAGCCTGGTGGCGTTAACACCTTCGGTGCTGAAGGACGGTAATCACCGTCTTGCGCATACGTATACGCTTGGGTGCTAAAAGATGGTAATCACCGTCCAGATTTCAAATTTGGCGCCCAGGCTTATACGCAACCACATCGTTGAGAAGGGGATTCCCCATGATCGGACAATACATCAGAGTTATTAATAGCACAATAGACGGCCTGTACATGCTGTAGATTGAATACAAGGGCGGCTCGCGGTGCTATTCGCTTGAGAACTCGGGTTCTCAGGGGGGAAACAGCGGAATTTGTGGCTGATTCGGAATCAGATTTGAGTGATTTGGATTACAATAGTGATGAAAAAGGCGTACAGGTTGGTAGAAGTGATTCAGATAGTGACTTTGATGATAATTTGAGCGTGGCAAGTGGTGCAGATGACCATCCAACGATGCCTAAAGATGGCACCACAGACATGTAACCTTAGCAAATGGCGGAAAATCCGAAAAACGCTCAGCACCGAAGGTGTTAAGGTTCACGTAGTGAAATTATCGAAAAAATATCGCAATTGAGGGACATGGGGCACTATTTTAGAAATTCTGAACTTCCAATGCCCCCCGACATGGCCCTAAGGATAGTTCATTGCTTTGCCACCAGAGGAAGAAGTTATGGCACTACACGTAGAATCCAGGCAGTGCTCATCCAGGAGGCGATAACGTGCACGTGATGACCGGTAGCCTGCTTTGTTCACCCACGTGGTGATCATCAAATCCTCACAGGGGAGGCAGGCAAGGCGTGTTGATTTCTAATTAGGCGTTTCATAAGAGTTATCTACATTATTATCACACACCCATGATGACGTCATCGAACATGACGTTTCATAAAAATGCAAATATTTCCGATAAAACACAAACTAACATGTTATGACTGCAACAGATAGGTATTCCCCAGCATTACGTGCATGAATCTCAAACTCACTTAACTTATTAAGGTTATTCACTAAAAGTTCATCTGTATCGAAGGTTATCCGATTTTATTGGCTTCAATCTTCAGCCTCACAATGAAAGTTTCCTGCGTGAGTGCGAAGCCCTGAGTATAACCGCGCTATCGAAGAGTGAATCGGGCAAAACCGGCATGTGTTATGGTATTATTAGAACTTACTAAATTTTTATGACTCACATCGAGGTACATGTAGTTGGATTCTCCCGTGTACTGCCAATCGGACATCGAAAAGCCTTAATGAGGGACACAGTGAATAAAAGACAAACCTCAATAAAACTTTGGTAGAATTGCGGAATATTTGGCATTGTTGGTCTTTTATGTGACACGTCACATCAAATCAGGTATTAAGTCGCACAAGATATGAACCTCAGAAAAGAGGAAGAAATGTAATCACTCAGAAATTACAAAAACCAAAAATAGAGCACACAAGGCGACACACAAAATGATATAATAAGAGAAGTTGTCTCTCCGAAATTTTGGAAATTTTTGACCCCAATCAGGGTCTTCCTCATGCACTTTCAGCAAGATGTCATAGACCGCACCGGGGCTCGATCCCGGATCTCCCGCGTGCAAGACAGATGCTGTTCCATTGAGCCAAAAGTCCGGATGTTAGGCTCGAGTGCCTAAAGCGGCCTTGACCTACAACAAAGAGACTACAGAAAAGACTGAAGAGAGTTTTCTGTAGTCTCTTACTAGAAAGTACCTGAAGAAGAATTTGCCGACTTCTGTTATCAGATTTTACAAAAGGCAGACAATAAGCCTGGGCAGGGCCTACTGAAATTGACAAAATGCAAACCGTTGGTCTCAACCTTCAAACTGCAGAGTCAATACCTGATTTGATGTGATGGGGTTTTGATGCAACATGGTTTTGGGTGTCATTGTTATTGTGATTGTGTTTACTTTCCAGGGAAGGGGTACAAGATGTTCGAACACATCTGTGGTTACGCCAACTCAAAATAATGAGAGGCCACATGCACCGTAAGTATTAAACATTGCACACTGAATTGTTAATTACAGGCTTTTGATAGTTTTATTACAATAATACAAAGGTTTTATTAGTCTGGCACCGCCAGCCTCTGATCTCGCTCCGCTAACTATGCTTGGATCAGAGTCTGGCCCTCGGCATATTCATTCTTTTTATGCTAAGGGTTCCAACATGTCACCACAGGTGGTGCTCACACACAGACTGTATTGGTCCACTAGAACTTTGCTGCCATCTTTATCTTTTGGCAATACGCACAGCTGACTGCTCCTATTACCAACGGCAGGGTCTTAAATTTATTGAATTTGGAAATGTACTATTGGCCTACCCATCCAGTGAGTCGTTAGATTTGTTACCAGTATTGCTGAATCCGAAAATACATGTTGACAAATGCATTTTCCAGTAAAATTACTGATACACACACGCAGCCAAGTAATTTTAGAAACTGCAATGAAATAAGCACTTGGTTCCAGGACCATGTTTTTTGTTAGCTATTGAATAATTCAGCTGTACTTTGTTTGCATTTTCAGGTCTCAAGAAACTGAGTCGGATGACGTTGATGATTTTTTATCTTTATTCCGTCATGTGAGTCAAACCGACAGCCAATCTAAACCCATGGAGCAAATACTAACTGAGTACCAGCTCAACACACGCGACAACAACCCTGACCTAAAACAGAAAGTTGTCATTTCAAGAGCGAATTTATACAGCGACACCATCAAGGCTACTGAAGACGTGAATTTCCACTGGACATGGATGCCATACATTCAGTTCTTGAATGAAGACGGGGAGGATTATGGTGGTCTCCAACGTGAATTTTTCAGGTATGAATATACAGGAAGTTCACAGTTCATTGGCCTTCCCTGAAAATTTTCTGAGTCCAAAAACTAGGCCCACAAAGGGAGGCCTAGGATGAATGGTATAAAAGTCAGATCACTTTCGTGGCGAGTTCTTGGCCAAGAGCACTACCTCTCAAAATCAATCCATACTGCCCTTGGCCGAGAACTTTCCACGAAAGTGATCTGACTTTTATACCATTCACACGAGGCCTCCCTTTGTGGGCCAATTTTTTGGACTTAGAAAATTTCCACCAAAGACCAATAAAGTGTGAACTTCCTGTATATGAAACCCAATATACATATTTATGGCATGCCATTGCTTATGTATTTATGCTTGCAATTTAACAACAGTAATGTATTTAGCATTATATCTGCCTATGCTTGCATCGGTGCATGGTCCCCATTATTACCATTAAAATTATTTACCGTAGATAGCCCAAAACTCCGAAAGTTTCAATTGAGACAATTGTTCGTCACATGTGCTTTTTTATGTCCTTGCAGCCTTTTAACCACTGCTTTAATGGAAGATGAGAGTATCTTTGTGGGGAAATTGGAGCAGCGTGCCTTGGCACTGAACATATGCTCTCTGCGTGAAAAAAAGTATTTCCAGGCAGGTCGTTTGCTGGCTTGGAGTCTCCTCCACAATGGGCCTGGTCCATTTCTCAGTACCCAACTCTGGGAGTTTATGACAGGGTTGAGAACTACAGTGGATGACATCAGCCATGTCCCAGACATTACTGCATTCCTCAACCTTGAACAGGTAGGCTGGTATTTCTTGTCAACGTTCTCAACTTCGAACATATCCAGTACTAGATAACCATTAAATCATTAGGTAACCAAATCAGTGCCAATTCCCCAAGTAGGAGGCCAGCCTGTTCGGACAAAGTGAAACAAGACCTGCCTCCAAGTAAAATTGCAATCAGTACCGGTATTTGATGTGGTCTGGTGTGCATAGAAAAGACTTCTGCTACATTTTGAGTGACAACTTGAATGAATTTTTTTTTGGAGGATGCTTTTGCAAACTCTTAGGCCAGGTCAGCAAGGCTGTTGCCTAGAAAATTGTCACAAACACAACACATTTTATATTTTTCTATTACATAATTTGCCTGCCTATTTTTTTCTGATGATTTTTCATTGTTTTACATTTCAGTTGAATTCTTGTAAGACGGAAGAAGGTTTTCATGCAAAGTGTGTGGATTTGGCAGACTGGGCCGAGTCAATTGGAATCCCCAACCTCGCACATCAGGGTTTGAATAAACTGCCATCACTTAGAAGTGATATTGTCAGTTACTTCGTGTATCACAGGTATGCTATTTATGCTATATAAATCATTTTTTATTGCTTTCTTTCCTGTATTAACGAGGGGCAATGCCATTGCTGGCACTTTAGCCAAATAGTACTAGCAAAACATGGAAGTGATGCCAACATATGGTTGCAGTGCCCACTGCACTATCTTTTAATTGGGGTGCTGGACTTTCCATTGCAAAGGATCTATGCTACATTCGTGAGTGCAGTATAGTAGTACTTAATTCCATATTGCTCAATAAATCAAACAGTTGCTAATACATGTAATTGCTTCTGTTGTTTGAAATGCAGTGGATAAGACTAATTAGCTCACCTGGGATGAGCTCTTGTCGTGGGTCTGGGTCCGTCTTCGTCGTCGTGTTCCGTTAGCAGGGCACGTTTTGTAACCGCTGGAGCTATTGATCTGAAACTTGGTAAATATATACCACTAGGTCAGATGACCAATGACACCAAGTTTCGGTCCCATTCGACTCTTAGCTTGGCCACCAGGTGACGGAAACCAAAAACATAAAAAAGTGCAATAACTCCTGAACTAATGACTGGATCACCTCCAAATTTTTATCATAGGTGTACCTAATGAGGGTACATTACATATATAACGAGTTTTTGGTTTGACCTACTTTTCAATGTCACAGAGGTCAAAGTTCAAAATTTTGCCTATAAGTGGCAAATTTCGTAACCGCAGGTGCTATTGGCCTGAAATTTGGTACATATATCGATATACTTCTAGGTCAGATGACCTATGACCCCAAGTTTTGGTCCGATTTGACTCTCAGCTTGACCACCAGGTGGCGGAAACCAAAAACAACAAAAAGTGCATTTGGACTAACTCATGAATTAATGAGTGGATCATTGGTTGGTGTTTCTAATGAGGATGCATGACATATTAGTAAGAGGTTTTTGATTTGACCGACTTCAAGGTCACAGAGGTCAGAGATCACAATTTAGTCATTTGGTGGCACGTTTCGTAACTGCCTGGGCTGTTGACTTGAATCTTGGTAGATATACACCCCTATGTCAGATGACCTATGACACCACTTTTCGGTTCAATTCAATTCTCCGCTTGGCCACCAGAAGCTCAAAGTCCAGTAACTCTTGAACTGTAACTGGATTGTCTCCAAATTTTTATCAGGTGCATCTAACAAGGATACATGACCTTGGGACATTTCAATTTAACATTTGTCATTTGTTTTTCTTGTACGTTCACCCAGGTGAGCACATGGTCCTTGGACCATTTTTTATATGTTTGGAATTAAGCACAGTTGTATATATTGGGAATTAAGCACTTAATTTAATTCATTTCTTTCAATGGTGCTCTTTCTTGACTTGCAGAACCAAGGCAGCTGCAGACCAGTTCATAGAAGGCCTTAACAGCCTTGGGGAACTTTTCAACAAAATGTTGAAAAACCCTAAAGAATGTCAAAAGCTTATGTGCATGGGAGACAGGCTGATTACAAAAGAAGAGTTTTCCAAAATGTATCGGATGAGATACAGTGATTGCCATGTCATGAAGGAAATGGAAGAGGTCACAGCACATGCTTTTGATGATTATCTGAAGAAGTGTGAAGGTGAGTTGAATTCAAACAGAATTAAAATTTTGTGACTACTCAGTAAAGTAGTCCATTGAATTTAGAATTTTACAAGTTCATCATCAAGTATAGGACAGACTCAACATTCAGACTCAATCTGAATGTTTTCAAGCGAAAATTCAAGCGGGAACATGTTGAATTTCATCAATAAAATTGACTATTTTAGCGTAAATAACAGACTGAAGAGCAACATCAATGACGTTTTCAACGTTGCAATGCATACGCTTTTGTGAAAAAACTGAGTTGTTGCCCAGCGCCTCCTTTGGGCACGTCGGTTCCCCATTGCCGAAGCCATCCATGCCAAAACTGATTTTTGGCCAAAATTGAAACAAAACTGCTCGCACATCAAAACCATTTTTTTTCGGGAAAGGTTGTTATGAGTGCATGTGATATCACTATTGCTTTCCATTTATTTGCAGAAACGGAGAATGGGATAACCATCAACAAAGTCCTAGCATTCGCCACTGGTCTTGATAGGTTGCCACCTGGAGGATTTAATGAGATCATTTCAATAGAATTTTATGACATGGAACCAGGTGAAAGACGTCTGCCAACATCATCAACATGTGCTCTGCGCTTCTCTCTTCCAAGAGGAGTTGATTCTGTCACTTTAAATGACCTTCTTAATGAAGCCATCAAGTGTGGATTGGAGAAGGGATTTCAGTTAATATAGATTCATCTTCTTCGATTTACATTAACTCATCTGTGTGAGCTTATTTTGTAAAGCCCAGCAGAATCTAAGCATGACCCAGTGGAATCCATGGACCACTTCATTTTTAATGATAGATAGGCCTACTATTTTTAGCCCGCTTGGCCGCAAGGCCCAGCAGGGTTAAGCTGTGGTGGTCTGTCGTGCGTCAATACGTCCGTAAACTTTTGGTTTGTTAGCGCTGTAGCGCCATTATTTTTGAGGAATCTTTGATCTTTGGTGGGTGTGTATATGGGCCTAAGATCTAGGTCGAGTTCGATTTTGAGCGTGGTTGGATTCCAATTTTGGCCTCCAGGGGGCATGTTGTGAAAAATTTCAAAGGGCTGTATTTTGATAATGGTTTGAACTACTGTGTTGAAACTTTCTACATTTACCTCTAGGTTATAGCAACATACAGACAAAATTTGTTGAAACTTTCTACATTTACCTCTAGGTTATAGCAACATACAGACAAAATTTTGTTGAAATCTGATTCTCGACTTTGCCACTAGGGGGTCAAAACCAAAATCACTAAAAGTGCTATTTCTCCCTTACCAAGAGATGGATCTTTGCCAAATTTTTATCATGGGTATATCTAATGAGGATACATAAGATACCACTTGTTTTTGAATTTGACCTACTTTTCAAGGTCACAGGGGTCAAAGTTCTTCTGAAATTACGAAGTTGGCTCTTTTTGTAATGGTTGCTTTGAAACTTCGTACATATCTACCTCTTGATTACAACAATTCACATACGAATTTTCGGTGAAATCTGATGCTTGAATTTGCCACTAGGGGGCCAAAACAAGAAAAACATAAACTGCTATTTCTCCCTAACAAAGTGATGGATCTTCATAAAACTTCTATCAAGGGTAAATAGGATACATAACATACGGTAATACTGCTTCCAAGCCAAGCAGGCACAGTCCCATTGGCACTATTTTTGTTACTACCTTGCCATTATGTACCGGTGCATTTTTTTGTAAGAAAACTACATGTATTGTTATATTCTTTATCTTTATGCATTTAGGATTTGAAATTTGTTAGTCTTTGCCAAATTTTATTCATGAGGCAGTCAAGGGAACCAATCGGAGGTTGCATTTGAGAAAAGTGTTAATGGCCTTGTTGAACCCACATGTTTCAATAGCTGAAATTTACTTCGTGACGGGTAAACAGTAGCAGATCAATGCACAGGCAAACTGACAGCCCTTGTTGATCATTCAGCGACATCAGACGGGTTTTCCCAGACTGTGTCACATGTACATATCTAATTTTCGTAGATTGTATGACATACCGTGTGGAAACAGATGAGCTTTAGTCTTAAAAGAGTCATTCTGTATATGGTGGTTGCCATTCTCGGTATCCCAAGCCCAGAAGCTTGATAAAAAATCCTGATATATTACTACATTTTTTAGCTCACCGGGGTGAGCTATTACGATGGTGGTGTGTCCGTCGTTGTCGTTGTCCGTTATCAGGGCACGTTTCGTAACCGCTGGGGCTATTGATCGGAAAATTGGTGCATATATACCGCTAGGTCAGATGACCCAGTTTCGGTCCGATTCGTCTCTTAGATTGGCCACCAGGTGGCGGAAACCAAAAACACAAAAAGTGCAATAACTCCCGAACTAATGACAAGA
The DNA here is from genome assembly GCA_002633025.1 of Notospermus geniculatus. Classification (NCBI taxonomy): domain Eukaryota; kingdom Metazoa; phylum Nemertea; class Pilidiophora; order Heteronemertea; family Lineidae; genus Notospermus; species Notospermus geniculatus. The sequence goes on from NMRB01001423.1 coordinate 27,881, forward strand.
TCTTCTCCAAATTTTTATCATAGGTGTATCTAATAAGGATACATGACATTTGTAACGGGTTTTTGATTTGACGTACTTTTCAAGGTCAAAGAGGTCAAAGTTTGTCTGCCACAGTTTGTCATTATTTCACCAAGCGACTTCATATTTTGCATAAACATGTCTTGGAAGGGTACCTTAAAAAATACCAAGTTTCGGCCCGATTGGACATCCAATGTGGCCGCCAGGTGGCGTAACCCGAAAATCATCAAAGTGCTGTAACTCAGGAACGACTTGACCCAAAGCACTCCAATGTGCTATGTGGTCCCCTGGTCCACCTTTATGTGCATGTGAAGTTCTGGCCCGATCGGACATCCAGGTGGCATAACCCAGAAATCATCAAAGTCCTACCTGGGAATGACTTGATCGAGATTGCTCATAACTGATATGTACCTCCCTCTGTCATGGACTACTATGTCCAACCCGGTGAGCACATGGTCCATGGACCATTTCATTTTTATATTCTTTATGCATTTAGGATTTGAGATTTGTTAATCTTTGCCAAATTTTATTCATGGATAAATAAATGTGAGGCAGTCAAGGGAACCAATTGGAGGTTGCATTTTAGGAAAGTGTTAATGGCCTTGTTGAACCCACCTGTTTCAATAGCTGAAATGTACATGTACTTCGTAGTAGATCAATGCACAGGCAATCTGACAGCCCTTGTTGATCATTCAGCGACATCAGACGGGTTTTCCTAGACTGTATCACATAACATGCCTGAACAGATGAGCTTCAGACTTCGAGTCACTTTGTATTTGTACTAGTCAAAAGATGACAACTCAGGGTAGTAAACATTACTGTCAAGATTATTTTTACATATCATAGCTATCAGTAATAAATATATTTCTAAAAAATATTTTGTCTTCTGATTTACTGAGTACACATTATACCAGTGTGTTGAGTTGGTTGAGAGATGGAAATGGTAAGAGTTGGAGCCCAAGACAATAATGACTGAGTACGTTCTGCTGTCACACTCAATGTGGGCTTCACTGGGCATGTCTCCCTGATTATCACTGATGTATGACAGTTTACAGACGTCCTGGTGTCAAATTCAATGATTGTCACAGGTGTAGGACAGTTCAAAGAGAAGACGTTCACAATCACCACTGGCGTAGGACAGGTAAAAGACATTTTGGTGTAACTTTTTGACGATTATTATTGTCGTAGGATCGTTCAAAGACGTTCATGTGTCACAATCAATGAATATAAGTGGTGTGGGACAGTTCACATACGTTCTGGTGTCAGAATCACTGATTGAGTTCAAAGACGTCCTGAGGTCACAATCAATGGCTACCACTGGGGTGGGACAGTTCAAATACGTCATGGGGTGACAATCAATGGTTCTCACTGGCGTGGGACAGTTCAAAGACGTCCTGGTGTCACAAGCAATGAATATCACTGGTGTGGGACAGTTCAAAGACGTTCTGGCCTCACAAGCAATGAATATCAGTGGTGTGTGACAGTTCAAAGACGTCCTGGGGTCACAATCAATGAATATCAATGGTGTGGGACAGTTCACAGACGTTCTGGTGTCAGAATCAATGAATATCACTGGCGTGGGACAGTTCAAAGACGTCCTGGGGTCACAAGCAATGAATATCACTGGTGCGGGACAGTTCAAAGACGTCCTGTCCTCACATTCAATGAATATCAGTGGTGTGGGACACTTCAAAGACGTTCTGGTGTCACAATCAATGAATATCAGTGGTGTTGGACAGTTCAAAGACGTTCTGGTGTCAGAATCAATGGTTCTCACTGGCATGGGACAGTTCAGAGACGTCCTGGGGTCACAATCAATGAATATCACTGGTGCGGGACAGTTCAAAGACGTCCTGGTGTCACAATCAATGAATATCACTGGTGCGGGACAGTTCAAAGACGTCCTGGTGTCACAATCAATGAATATCAGTGGTGTGGGACACTTCAAAGACGTTCTGGTGTGTGAATCAATGGTTCTCACTGGCATGGGACAGTTCAAAGACGTCCTTGTGTCACAAGCAATGAATATCACTGGTGTGTGACAGTTCAAAGACGTTCTGGTGTCAGAATCAATGGTTCTCACTGGCGTGGGACAGTTCAAAGACGTCCTGGTGTCACAATCAATGAATATCACTGG